>WNWK01042226.1:0-16076 GCA_009830355.1 Cherax destructor | reverse complement strand
TTTTTAAATTGTTATCTCACTCAATTAGTTGCATTGCTACAATTAATTCATATGTTCAACTTATATTCAAACTTTATAACTTAGATACGCAATTATACTTATTTTATAAATTATCAACCATAACTTTTTACCATGTAGTCTAGAATTAAGTAGACCTAAGAATGCCCGCAATGCACAGCATATTAGGGGCTTTTGCATGTACATCTCAATAATAACTATATTTCTTGTCTACCATGTATTATTGTACCATGTCTCAATAAAGTATTATTATTATTATTATTATTATTATTATTATTATTATTATTATTATTATTATTATTATTATTATTATTATTATTATTATGGAGCAAGGTGGACCTAGTATCTACCAGCAAAAGGCAGGGCAGGAACTGTGATTCGACCCCTGCAACCACTATAGATGAGTACACATCCACACACACACCATATACACACACACACACATACACACACACACATACACACATACATATATATACACACACACAACTCAGGGGTCTGTCCTATGAAGAAAGGTTGAGGGAAATAGGACTAACAACACTGGAGGAAAGAAGGGTCAGAGGAGACATGATAACGACATACAAAATACTGCGAGGAATCGACAAGGTAGACAGTGACAGGATGTTCCAGAGAGGGAACACAGAAACAAGGGACACAACTGGAAGCTGAAGACTCAGATGAGTCAAAGGGATGTTAGGAAGCATTTCTTCAGCCACAGAGTAGTCAGGAAGTGCAATAGTCTAGAGAAAGATATAGTGGAGGCAGGAACCATACACAGTTTTAAGACGAGGTATGATAAAGCTCATGGAGCAGGGAGAGCAGAGACCCAGTAGCGGGCAGCGAAGAGGCGGGGCCAGGAGCTGAGTCTCGACCCCTGCAACAACAATTAGGTGAGTACAATTAGGTGAGTACACACACATGACTTTGCTGTCTTGGATTAACCTATCTTCTCCTCGGGTAATAATAATCCTATATTATCACTCAATTCCTACAAAAATTTATTCCTTCATTAAACGAACAGAAGAAATCTCAAGTCAATAAAGGTAAATAAAGAAAGAGAGGAAGTAATAAACAACAGTACTATAAAGTTAGGTTCACATTATAAGGTAATATTACACAACCAAAACACATCAAATTTAAGTTAAACTTAAAGATTGAATGAGGTAATAAAAATAAAGCTCAAAGTGGAATTTTAGTATCTCATGGACCAGTGTCTCTGTACCTCAAACATGGATAAGTATCTCATGGAACAGTGTCTCTGTACCTCAAACATGGATAAGTATCTCATGGAACAGTGTCTCTGTACCTCAAACATGGATAAGTATCTCATGGAACAGTGTCTCTGTACCTCAAACATGGATAAGTATCTCATGGAACAGTGTCTCTGTACCACAAACATGGATAAGTATCTCATGGAACAGTGTCTCTGTACCTCAAACATGGATAAGTATCTCATGGAACAGTGTCTCTGTACCACAAACATGGATAAGTATCTCATGGACCAGTGTCTCTGTACCACAAACATGGATAAGTATCTCATGGACCAGTGTCTCTGTACCACAAACATGGATAAGTATCTCATGGAACAGTGTCTCTGTACCTCAAACATGGATAAGTATCTCATGGAACAGTGTCTCTGTACCTCAAACATGGATAAGTATCTCATGGAACAGTGTCTCTGTACCACAAACATGGATAAGTATCTCATGGAACAGTGTCTCTGTACCTCAAACATGGATAAGTATCTCATGGAACAGTGTCTCTGTACCTCAAACATGGATAAGTATCTCATGGAACAGTGTCTCTGTACCTCAAACACCGAATATTACATCTTAAAAAAAAATGAAATACAAACCTTATTGATTGATCTATACTTGTTTTTTTGTTTATTAAATGTTCTTCATTTCAGTAAATCATTATAGAGGATCCATAAAGCTTACATCTGCTTTATTCACTTCTGGGGTAGTTCTTATAAAGACTTTTTCTGAGTCTCTTGAACATTCTGTAAGACGCACTCCAGCTGCACTTTCTTCTCCTCCAATACGTACACAAGTGTTTCTACCCACTCCACAAATGTCCTCACCTGCCAATAGAAAAAAAATCATTATAAAATAAGTCTCATATCATGATATATTTTAAGTGGATTCACAAATTTGTATTACAAATTTAAAGAGTCTCCAAACCCAGAATTAGGAGTGATAACCAAGATTCATATTATAATGTGATTTCATTACCACAAAAGTAGTGATCCACGTATAACACCTATTTTAAACACTAAGTACAATTTATCAACTAGTAACTTCAACTCCCCCATCAAAGATTTCATTGCTCACTCATGATTCATTCTATCACAAATTACTTACTTATACATTAGGTTTAAAATCCTTAATAAACTGATCATTGTTTGTGGAAAGTGTAGAAACTAATTTCCATCATCTGGTAGTAATAATTTATCACAAGTTATATACAGTGATGGATCTCAGCAGGAGTCTACTGGCAGGGTTGCATCTGCTCTGGTTGCCATCTTCCTAGTTAAGAATGATAGGTACCTTGTTGAGTTAGGGAAAATAATTAACAACTGGGCGTGAACACTGCAAACTGAATTGTTTGCCATCCTAAAGGCACTAAAGCTGACTTATGACACTGAGCTTGACTCTATCATCATTACTAATTCTGTCATCACTGAAGGCTCTTGACTTACATAATGACTCTAACAACATGGTCACTGAAGAAGCCAGGTAAAGATACTCAAAAATCCGGGAAAAGAGGAACTAATGTACAATTGTTATGGATTCCATCTCACAATGGCTTACCCTTTCATGATAAAGTTGATATGTTAGCTAAGAAAAGTACCCTGAAGGATAATGTACAATTTAACTTTGGTTTATCTGTGTCTAGCATTAAGAATAATATTAGGAGATAAGTAAATAACGAAACTGAATATTATAGGAATGGAATAAGAAGCCTGAGTAGATCTATAATCCACTAAGATAACATGAACGTAGATAAGTACATTTATGGAGCAACTTGCAATGTGACCAGACTGATTTAAAAGTACTTCTGTCAGTCTGAGAGACACACAGATGCTACCTTGAACACTATGTGCTTAATTTTCCACTTATTGACAAATATAGAGATATACATTATAATAACCTATGTGACATGTCAAGATATCTTATTAATGAAAATAAAATACAAGGTATATTAAGCAAATTTCCTAAATTTGCTTATAACAGATAAGTGAACTGTAGACATAAATCCAGATGTTCTTCTATTATCCCTGTCGGGGCCTAGTTCCTAGGCCTTTTGTGTATTCATATGTTCTTGCGATACCGTCCAGGGGATGGATATGGGGGGCACAATAAACTAGCCACTTCTGTGGCAAAATACACAGATGATATTGATGATTAAATAAATACTAATAAAGTTCTCATGTAAATTGATTTTCAATGCATAATACACTAGATTCCATAGCCATTTCTTCAATATCTCATTCCACATTTTCATTTTGCAACTAAGTTTTTACACTTTGATAATTCTGCTCACCCATATTTTCTAGTCATTCACACCAGTCTCTGAGATACAGTCAAACCGGATTAAGTCTCTGCTCATACAGCGGACTCTCGCAGTACCAACAATAAAAGTTATCAACTGTTGATTAAAACTGATTAAAAAACAATGAAAATTAAATACATTTCAGTAGTAATAAATGTTTTAAATAAATCAATGAAAGTTCAATACAAAGTAAATACGAATTACATTTACTTCAACTCGAAACACTGATTACTTCACCCACTTTCATAAGTTGTTTACATGTGAAGGTATAATAACACTTGTTGATAAACAGATGATCATATTGTTGTCTACTCTCTGCCACTCTTCAACACATCAAATGTCTTCCAGCAAACTTTTAACCATTTCATCACTCCATTGTGTCGCCATTTCTTTAACATTACCCTCAGTCTCTTCTGTCTGCATCCATCTCACTACTTTTTCATAATTCTGCCGATTGAGTTTACCTCGCCTCAAGTTTACCTCGCCTCAAGTTTACCTCGCCTCAAGTTTACATCGCCTCAAGTTTGCCTCGCCTCAAGTTTACCTCGCTTCAAGTTTACCTCGCTTCAAGTTTACCTCGCCTCAAGTTTACCTCGCCTCAAGTTTACCTCGCCTCAAGTTTACCTCGCCTCAAGTTTACCTCGCCTCAAGTTTACCTCGCCTCAAGTTTACCTCGCCTCAAGTTTACCTCGCCTCAAGTTTACCTCGCCTCAAGTTTACCTCGCCTCAAGTTTACCTCGCCTCAAGTTTACCTCGCCTCAAGTTTACCTCGCCTCAAGTTTACCTCGCTTCATTCTCAAAATTGAATACACAAGTTCTATAAAACCTCCGGAGTAAGATCTCTAACTTCTCGACAATCCTTATCTATGTTTTAATCTAGAATTCCACTTTGCCTGTGTTATACATTCACCTCTGAGATTGTGTTGTGTTGTACATTCACCTCTGAGATTGTGTTGTGTTGTACATTCACCTCTGAGATTGTGTTGTGTTGTACACTCACCTCTGAGATTGTGCTGTGTTGTACATTCACCTCTGAGATTGTGTTGTGTTGTACACTCACCTCTGAGATTGTGTTGTGTTGTACATTCACCTCTGAGATTGTGCTGTGTTGTACATTCACCTCTGAGATTGTGTTGTGTTGTACATTCACCTCTGAGATTGTGCTGTGTTGTACATTCACCTCTGAGATTGTGCTGTGTTGTACATTCACCTCTGAGATTGTGCTGTGTTGTACATTCACCTCTGAGATTGTGCTGTGTTGTACATTCACCTCTGAGATTGTGCTGTGTTGTACATTCACCTCTGAGATTGTGCTGTGTTGTACATTCACCTCTGAGATTGGACTTTATTCTTGGTTTCCTCATTTAATCTTAAAGTTTAACTTCTACTTGCCTTCTTAGAAAGAATAAAGATTATCAAATGAAAATAACATGTAAATGAAAAATTGTGAGAGTAACACAAATCCATAATTTGATGTGGTTTGACTATGTAATATTTCCTTACAATGCGAGTCTTTCTTTTTTCTGTGTCGAGATATTTAATTTATGAGACTAATTGATTAGAAGATAATATATAAGGTGAGAGATGGGTGGTATACCTGGAGGGCATTCCGAGGGTCTGTGCCCCTGCGGCCTGGTCCATGACCAGGCCTTGCAGTGGATCAGGGCCTGAGCAACAAGGCTGTTACTGCTGGTCGCATGTAGGCCGATGTACGAACCAAAGCCCGTCTGATCACGTACTGACTTAGGTGTCTGTCCAGCTCCCTCATGAAAACAGCCAGGAGTCTATTGGTAATCCCCCTTATGTATGCTGGGAGGCAGTTGAAGTTGTAGTTGGGCTACGAAAAACTGATGCTGCCTTCGACCTTCCTGTTCCAGTCAGCGATTTTATTGATCTCGTTGAATTATGTGTTGGTTTTAACTGCTTCTGTTTTTAAATTTCTTGCTTTCAACAGACTTTCGGTGTAACAATGGGATTTCCATTAAGTGTTGTTCTGGCAAACCTATACATGGAGCATCTTGAAGCCGGGAAATTTTCTTCTGTCATTCCTTCCTCGGTCACCTGGTTTAGATATGACATCTTCAACATAACTCCCAGAGGATTCGACGTCTGTCCACTCCAATAGAAGCTCTACCAGGTCGAGCCCTCCATCCAGTCTACACTCAATTTTTTTTTAACACACCTGCCGTATCCCACCGAGGCAGGGCGACCTAAAAAGATAAATGTTCGTTTTTCTTTTTACATTTAGTAATTTATACAGAAGAAGGGGTTACTAGCTCCTTGCTCCCGGCATTTTAGTCGCCTCTTACGACACGCATGGCTTGCGGAGGAAGAATTCTTCTCCACTTCCCCATGGAGACACAAGAGTCACTCGATGTTTTACTCAACCCACCGACACAAAGCAGCAGCACGAGCACAAGCAGCACCACGGCACGCAGCATGCACGAGCAAAAAGAAACAGATTTTGAGCAAAAACTTTTTCCCAAACCAAAGGCATGCGAGCACAAGCAGATCCCGGCACAAGAACATGCACGAGCAAAAACAGCAGCACGAGCACAAGCAGCGCACGACACAAGCAGCAGCACGACACAAGCAGCATGCGAGCACAAGCAGCAGCACGGCACAAGCAGCAGCCCCAAACGGCACTGCGAGCCAAACGGCATTTTGACACAAACAGCACGGCACAAGCACGCACGAGCAAGCAGCATGCAGGGGCAAAGCAGCATGCACGGCACAAGCAGCACGCACGGCACAAACGGCACGCACGAGCAAAAGCAGCATGCGACAAAGCAACGAGCACAAGCAGCATGCAGCACAAGCAGCATGCACGGGCACAAGCAGCATGCACAGCACAGCAACATTGACACAAGCAGCATGCACGAGCACAACAGCATGCACAGCAAAAACCAGCAGCACGAGCAAAAACAGCATGCGACACAAGCAGCACACGAGCACAAGCAGCATGCACGAGCACAAGCAGCAGCACGAGCACAAGCAGCAGCACGAGCACAGCAGCATGCACGAGCAAAAACAGCATGCACGAGCACAAAGCGGCATGCACGGCACAAGCAGCATGCACGAGCACAAGCAGCAGCACGAGCAAAAAACGGCATGCACGAGCACAAGCAGCATGCACGAGCACAAGCAGCATGCACGAGCACGGAAAGCATGCACGAGCACAAGCAGCATGCACGAGCACAAGCAGCATCCCGAGAATGTCTCCGAGGTCGGGGGTTAAAATTGAGGCCGAAAATATTTGTCAGATCTCATCAGGGAAGACGGAGGAGGAGGAGGATCTTTAAAAAAAAAAAAAGGGAGGTATATCGACATGGGGACCCAGTCCTCAACACTCAAAATTACTACCGTGAAGAGCGAGGATGTCTGGATGGGGAATGGAAGGGGGAAGAAAAAAAATGATCACTGCGCTTCTAATAGCGCATGAACAAGATCATGCGTTTATTAGAAGCGCAAATATTCAAAACTAAACGCTAAACCACCAAGGTCATACAGCGCTGAGAAGAGCAAATAAAAGATTTTTGGGACAAAAAGAATCAAGAGTGAGGGTCCCAAAAAGGTAGGAGTGCCGACATTTAAACCATGGAAGGGAAGGTGGGTGACGGGGTAGGGGAGGGAGGAATGGGGGGGCAGATAATTTGGTCCGAGGAAGTAGACAAAGGTCAGAGTTCCTTAGATCAAAGTCTTTCACCACATCAGGAATAACCCCCCATCCTTGAAAAAGACACTCAGCAATAAACTAGTTCAAAACATTCCAAGTTTTTTAACTTTCAGAAAAATTTCAAATTTGGACCAACTCGAGGTGAACATTACTGGTTATCCTTTTAATGAAATTTCAACGTCAATAGTATTTTGGGCCCCGCAGAAATACCTTTCTTTGCTTATTAAATAAAAATAAATATCCCATTTTATTAAAAAATTGGAAATTTGGGGCTCGGCCAGCCATGAGCAGCGAGTGTTGGCCACCCAACAACGGGACGATGTTCCCCCGGGAGCAGCAGCGCGGTGTTGGCCACCCCCAGCAGCGCGAGGCGGCCACCACCAGCACAACCGAGTGTTCCACCCAACGGGAGCAGCGCAGTGTTGGCCACCCAGCAGCGGGAGGAAGCGAGTGTTGGCCCCCAAGCAGCAAACAGCGCAGTGTTGGACCCAGCAACAGCAGCGCGGTGTTGGCCACCAGCAGCAGCAGCAGCGCGGTGTTGGCCCCCCAGCGGCAGCAGCGGCGCGGTGTTCCCCAGCAGCAGCAGCACAGCGCGATTTTGGCCCCCCCAGCAGCAAAAACAGGGGGGTTTTGGGCCCCCCCAGCAAAAAGGATGGGCCCCCAGCAGCAAGCGCGGTGTTGGTAACCCAACAGCGGCAGAGGAGTTTGGCCCCCAGCAGCAGCAGCGCGGGGTGTTGGCCCCCAAAACGGCAGCAGGGCGATTTTTTGGCCATCTGTATTTTTTATTTAAAAACTAGTTTGCTAGTTCCACAATTTCCCCAAAAATTTCTTTTTAAAAAAACCAAAAAATTATATAAACATTTCATATTTATTGTTTTTTTTTTTAGTTCAAAAACAGTGGCATGCACTTGGAGGCTAAGAACAAATGGAAATGAACTGACTTTTTTTTTATCGTAGGTAATTTTTTTGTATGATAAGTATAGGTTTTGCATGACTCAAAATCAAAATTTAAAAAAGACAGCCCAGTGGCTGGGGCGTCGGTGGGGGTTTTTTATGACTCCCTGATAGCGGGTTCTATCCCCCCCGTGGAATGTTCTTTTTCTTATACTTTGCTTTGGGGCCAAACAAACTAAAACCCCCCTTCTTAAGAAATTTTCCAACCTTCGTGAACCCATGCAAACCTTACAGGATAGGGAAAAAAACGCCCCCACGGAATGACATCGAAAATTTTTTGAGGTTGTATCCATTTTTTTTTTTAAAATTAGAGATGTCAACACTGGGATAGAACCCCCAGCTCAGGGATGCCAAAACACACCCCCACCATTGTAAGGGTTTGTAATGTACCATTTGGGCCCCCTTTTGGGTTGGGGAATGTCGGGGGGGTTTTTAAAAGGGTTTGGGGTGTGGTTGCATTCTACGACTAGGGAAAAAGGTGGAATGAAGGAACATATGCCGGGTTGCCTGAAGGTTCCTTCACAGAAAATGATTTAAAAAAGGCCCCTACCCCGTCCTATGTACTGCTGGAGGACTTTAGGACGGGGTGTTTGTTACCTGGGGGCAGCGGGGGACATGCCATTTGTGTGGGATACGATCACATGGCGGGGGGTGTGCCACCATCATGGCCCCAAGTTGGGGTTTTAAAAGGGGTCCTGTGATGCATAACCCCGGGGGGGACCCCCCAAAAGTTGTGGAAGGACTGGGAAAGGCCAGTGGGGCAGAAGTGGGGAAAGGTTTGGGGGGAAATTTTGTGAACCCCCCGAGGAGTTGGTGCTCCAACAATTGTTGGGCCAAAAAAAGATAAAAAAGTCTGAGGATTTGGGGGGTGCCCCCCGGGGTGGACCCCCCTTGCAACCCCCAAAGATGTTGCGAAACGTTTATGGAAGATCTGGGGTTTTCATTTCCTGGGGAATTAAAAAAGGATTTTTACAGGTGGAGGGGGTTTTGGGGATTAACCAGGACTGAGCGTGCTGGAAGGGGGGGAAGACAGTTTAAAAGTGGGGGGAAGGGAGGTTGTTGTGCATAGGGATGGGGACACAGATGTAATGGAGGTAGGGGAGAATCAAAAAAGAGGGCAGGAGAGGTGTCAGATGATGATCCCCCTCACACCTGGCCAGCGTACGGGAAAAGAAAAATGGGGGGGAAGGGGGAGGAAAGGGGGGAAGGGGGTGGGGGCCCCGGGGAGGGTATGGGATCAGGGAGGGGGGGTGTTAGAGAAAAGGGGTTTAGGAAGGGGGGTGTCACGGCCCCCCGGGGGAAAAGTAAACCCCCCCTTTGGCGTTTTAAAATGTTTAACGATTAATGTGACTGACCTAAGGGCAAAATTTAAAAAACGGGGGTGGGTGGAGGTAGTTTAAAAGACGATATGACGGGGACATAATTTTTAAAAAAAACAAATTTTTTGGGGGGGTCGGGGTTGAGTTAAAAAAGGATTGAGGTGTATGCAGGTAACTCGGGGAAATTAAAGGGTGGGGTGGCGGGGGGGGTGAAGGAGTCCAGTCCCTTTCTTTTTTTAGTTGGAAGGGGGGGGAGGGTGGGTGGTGAGGAGGAAAGGGAATTGGGGGTTTAGGTATGTTTCATGAAATATTGCCAGCTGACAGTAATCAACGTGTTAAGGAAGAATTTGTAAGGGGGTTTTTTACATTTTAAATTTGGGGGTTTTTTCCTATGATTACTCTGTTTGGGGGGGGTTGGAAATTTTATAATCGGAAAAAAAAAAATAGAACCAAAAAGGGGGGGGGGTTGTGAGTTGGGGGGGTTGCGTTTTTTTATTTTAGGGAGGGGGGGAGTGTTTGATGTGGGGGGGGTGAAAAACTTTATTTGGTTTTTTTGGACCATTGTGGTGTATTTGTAGAGGTGAGGGGGTAATGATCCGGGACAATGGTTTTGGGGAAATTAAATTTTTTTTTTCTGGGGGGGGAGGGGGGGGGGAATGGTGGGGTCTTTCTGGTTAGAAGGAGCAGAGGAAGGAAGGTTTTTTTGGCTGGGGGGAAAAAGAGTGCGAAGGAGGGAATAAGGGACCCCCAGGAATCAAGGAAGGGATGAGGCAAGGTGGAAGTTTGGTTTCCCCAAATATTTGGAGGGTCAGTTTTAAAGAATGCTATGAGGGGGGGTTTTTTTAGGTAGGGGGAAAAAGGGGGGTTGGGGAAAAAGGGTTTAGGGATTTCAAAAGACTTTTTTTTGCGATCAAGTAAGAGGGTATTGAGGACGTTGTGGGCGAAAAGCCCCTCAGGTTGCTGCTTGTTGGGGGGTTTAGAGATAGGAAGGGGTAACACGATTAGGGGGGGGTTTAGGTGTTTTACAGGGGGGGGAGGATATGAAGTGGGACAGGTGCCCCAGGAAAAAAGGATGGCATAAGCAATTATGCCGATCTTGGTTTTTGGGGTGAAATTTTCAATAGTGGGGACGGGTAGTGAGGGGGGGGTCCTTCAGGAAGGGATCCTGTGTCTTTGGGGGGGGGAGGAACGTGGGGAGTTGGGGGAAGGGGAAAAGGGAGGAGGAGGGGGGGGAGGCAGTGTCTGGGTTAATCTGGGGGAAAGGGCCCCCCCGGGTTTGACGGGATACCAAATGATTTCTATGTAGTGCATTGGGGGGCGTTAAGAATGTTTAGTGCTTTTTTAAAAAGATGAAGGATGGGGGTCTTTTTGGGGGGACCCAGGGGACGGGGGGAGTGTTCTGGTGCCGAAAGGGGGGGTGGGGAGAACCTTGGGAAATTACGGGGGGATATCCCTCATATGTGGAGATGAAATTTTGCAAAATTTTTTGGGAATAGGATAAAAAGGTGATTGAAAAAGTCATACATCGGGGGGGTTTGGATACCTGGAAAAAATAAAATGTAGGACATGGGAGAAGGGGGGTTTTATTGAGGGTAGGAGGGGGGGCTTTGGAATAGTTGGAAAAAGGGAAACGTATGATTGGGTGAATAGAAGCATGTTGGGAATTATATTAAGGAGTCAAGGATTTGCAGGAAATTCTGGATGGGGGGAGACTTTAAAAGTTCGGGGAAGGGGGGTGGGCAGGTGAATGGAAAATTGGGAAAAGGGGGGTGAGGAAAGGGGGGCTGAGACGGGGGGTCCAATATCTCGGGCCTTTTTTCGTACATGCAAGATCCCTTTTATAGGTTAATAGGGGGGTAGGGGGGGGGGGGAAGAGGGGGGCGAGTAGTGTGGGCATGGGGGGGGTATGTGGGATGATACTACTGTATTGGGGGGGGGGACAGGGGCTGGTTAATGTGGGACATATTATAGAGGGTTTTTTGGGCGGCAAGGGGGTGGGGGGTTAATGGCGCCAAGTCTAAGTTATTAGAGGGGGGACGTTGGTTTGGGGGGGTGTATGGATGGAATGTTGTGGATGGGGAAAAATCTGGGGAAAATTTTGTATATGGCAGAGGGAGAGTGGCCAGGCAGGTGAATTCTGAGGATGGTGGGTAGGGCTCTGGGAGAATGGGGGGTTGGGGGGGGGGGGGGTGTTACGCTGTTGCAATGGGTAGTGGTGGTGAACACTCTTGTTACAAAAGGGGGGAAATGTAGCTGGGGTTGAAAACCTTTCCCCAAGGGGTTTTCAAAAAAAGTGTTACGGTATGTGTGGGGAATGGGAGGCCGGGGCCCCAAAGGAATTGTCATGATGAGGCCCCAAAGGGGGGGGGAAGGGGGTTGGGCCCTTTTTTTGGAAATCGTAAAAGGGGAGTTTAGGGAAAAATTTTTTTTAAGGAAGGGGGGTGAGGGGACAACAGAAAGGGCGGTCATGGAGGATGTAAGGAAGTGGTGGGGGGGGGACCTGCAGGTGTGTGAGGACATGGCTGGGGGTTTTGGCAATGAGGCAGCCTAAAAGGGAAAAAAGGGGGGCAGGTTGGGGGGGGGAGTGAAAAGGGAGGGGTGAAAAAGGGGGGGGGGGACAGGGTAAAACAAATTTTCCAGTTTATGATTGGAGGGGGGTTCGTTTATTGCCTAAGGTAAGGGAGGTGGTTTACAGATTTTTTTTAAAAGGATATTAGCATCGGGGTCTGAAATATAGGATGGGGTTGGTGGGTACAAATGAATTTTCAGAGGTGCGGGGGGTGAGGAGACAGCATATCGGGGGTGTCTATTTTTGTGAGTCTTTAGAGGTGGTGAGGGGAAGGGGGTTTGGAAGGGGAATTGGGCTGGTGGGGGGGGGAAAATTTTTTTTGTTACGGGCTTTAAAATTTTTTTGTTGGGGGGGGATCGAGAGAGGTGGGGGGGCAATCATGTATGTAGTGGGGAAAAAAGGGAGGTGGGGGGGGGCTGTAGGGTGAAAGCCCCCTTGCGGCTCCCTGTATCGTTCAATGTGTAGGAATAGGCAAAAAATGGGGGGAAATGGGTATCGAGTTTCCCCCGAGGGATATAGGACATTAACGGCAGCAAAAATTTTTACGGTGATGCAGGTAAAAGGGTGGACTGGATTCTTTGGGGAACCGGGTAGGTAAAAGGGGGGTCGATGTTTTTTTTGAATGAGATTTTAGGGTGCTTGGGGGGTGAAAAATTGAGGGGGGGGGCGACTGGCGAAGGGGAAATGCTTTTTTTTTTAGCGACGGGGGAAAACGGCTGACGCGGGGAAAAGGGTTGCATAGGTATGAGAGGATGACAGGATGAACTTGTTTGGACTTGACTTTACTTTTTACGTGACAAAGAACAGGTTCAAGGGAAAAAGGAAAAAGCAAAAAGGGGTTTCTGAAGTGTTGGAGCATGGTAATCGATATTTTTTATGAAAAAGGGGGAAAGGATAGTTCCTGGACTTGTAAGGGGGCATGTTAAAAATATTATCAAATATTACCCCATCTTGTTCTTTTAAAAACTCTCAAAAAAAGGGAACTATAATTTGTTGTGGGGGTTTTTGTAAAATTCCACAAGATTCGTGGTATCAGATAAGGTGTTTACATTATCATTGTCATTATGAATGTTAGGAAAACTCCGTTTCATATTCATCATATCATTGTCATTAAAAATGTGAAAAAAATTGTACTGTTTTTTTAGATTTTGGAAAATTAAGTTAACGATCTTATCGTGTGGGTATTTTTGGAAAAAAAATATGATGATTCAGGGTATCATCATAGTAATAGATCCCCTTTGTATAGCAGTATTTTTTCTTATTTGTGTGTGTTTATGAATTATTGTATGTTGTTATGGTTTTTATATGCTCTGTGGGTTGGGATACTTCTTTATTGGTGATAGTAGTAGTCTGATAGGGGGAGGGGGGGAAATTTTGTTTTTTTTCCCCAATGTTGTGTCTGGGGGGGCCAATTTTTTTTTTGTAAAGTTCATATTATGATCTTGAAATATTCAATTAGATGGTTTACCCTTTTTATGTTGGTTTATAAATCACAACTTGAGTGGTATCAGAAAAGGGTTTTGTATCATTGCTATTTGTAATGTTACAGTAACCACATTTTTCTTTTTAAGTTGGCAGTCTTGATGCCTAGGGCCCTCTTTGGTTAGAGGTATTTAGTATATTTATGCATATACGTTTTTTGTAGAGGTAATTTGTTCTTACCTTATGGGAAAAGTGTTCTGTGTTCAGGGTTTTTTGGAACACGGGGGTTTTTACTTTATCTGTATGATGTTTAGTTTTTTTAATGTTTATGTTCAGAAACCACAAGTGGAGTGGTCTCGGGTCAATTTTCTTTGTATCATTGTCATTATATAATGTTAATGTTTTTTGCAGTTTTGAAAAATTTGTTTTTTAATGTACCTTTATGTGTTTTTTAAAAAAAAAAAAAAAAAAAAAAGATGAATGAACCGTTTTTACAAAAAATTCCCCCGTTACGATCAATTTTTTTTTTAGTGGTAACAAGATGTCCTTTTTTGGGTTTTATTCCTTTGTTTGTGTACATTAACAATATGAAGTAAATGTAAAAAATGATATGACTTTCTACCCCAAGTAACAATGCTCGGGGGATTTTTTTATAATCAAATAGAAGCGCTAAACCACGGGGGTTTACAGCAATGCCCCCGTGGGGTTTTTACAAAGATCTGTTGTGACCTCTGTAATTCTCTGTAATGAGCTGCTGGTGCACAAAATTTAGCCCCCCAGGCGACACAACTAACTAGAAGAAAACAAATTTATTTAAGGAACCTCCTTCAGGTCCTGTTTTTGGTTTTTCCAAATTTTAGATTAGCTATTTAGTAATACCTTAACAAGCATTTGATCATTATGTAATGTGATAGATTTTATAAAAAATAAAAATATATCCTCTCAAGGATATACTTTCAAAAAAAAATTTGCGATTTTCCCCCCGGGACGGGGGGTTTAAAAAAAACCTAAGTAGTCCCTAATTTTGAACCAGCTAAAAACACCTGTGGGACGCCGGTTTATGGAGGGGGGGGCCCCTCAACACTACGTCTGGTTCTTGGTATATGATGATCAGCAGAGTAAGAATTTTTTCCTCCTTATAAAATAAAAAAAACTTCGACACTAAAAGGGACAATAAAATTTTTCCTTTTAATATTGGAGCAAGCATTATCCCCTCAAGCACAAGTGTCACATGACATTTTTTATAGTTCAGACTGTTGTACCTGCGCGCATGCGCTTCTTTATATGACAGATTTGTAAACATTAACCCCGGGGTTTTAAATTTCCCCGGGTGATTAATACCAGCAATAAAGAAAACGTTAATCTAATTTCTTTTTGTCTGATAATATTTCCTAGTGGAATGTTAGACTAAGAAAACTAAATGTTAGCGGGGTATACCCCAAAAACTAACATATAGTAAATTTTTCCCTTTAAAAAGTTAAAAAAAAATTTTAAATACTTAGTGTGAAAAAGGCACTCTTTTTTTCAATGAAACAAGGCTCAAATGGAGTCTGACAAATAACCATTGTGACCTGTAATCCTGTTTTTTTGGGGAAAAGAGGGTGCTCTAGCTCACAGAATTTCCAACATGTGCGAACACTTTTGAAAATATTGCCTAAATTTTTCCATACAATGTTTAGAGAGTTTACCCTCTTTCTTAATTTTAATGACTTATAATTTTTTTTTTAAATATATCTTTATATACCAATTATTGTTCTTTTTCTCCTACCTTACACATTTCCTTAAAAAATTTATTCGTCATTTTTTCCTTTTTCCCTCAGTGGTGGAATTTTTTTCCCCTCTAAATTTATTCGTGCATCGGTCTACAGTATTCCGATTTATTCTCCCATTCACCCTTCCCCCTTTACCCTTGGCTGACGAGAGAAACTGTAACAGCAGTGTACCTACCTACCTACCTACCACCTACCTACCTACCTTCCTGGCCTGTTACTGCACTCACCTCTTTCCCCACGTCTTTTTTTTCTTTTATTACCCCCTCCGTGAATATATAGCCTCCCCGGGCTATAAGCTGCACTTCCCCTATAGCCTGCACCCCCATATAGCCTGCACGGCCATATACCCCTTTCCCATATACCTGACTTGGCCATATAGCCGCACCCAAAAACCTGCATCCCTTTTAGCCCATTGGCCATAAGCCCACACCCATATAGCCGCATTGGCCAAAACCTGCACCCCTATTAGCCTGCACGGCAACCTCCTTTTTTTACCCACCTTGTCTATAAACCATTCCAACATCCTGCGCCCGTCTAAAAGTCTGCGCCCCTAAATACCCCGCATCTCTTTTTTTGTTTCCCTCAATTAAGTCTATTTTACTTGGAATATTAAAAATGAAGAGCTCTGGAGACCGGGTCTCTCATTTTCCCCCGATTACTTGCCAAAAAACTAAGTTTCCAGTTATTGATCTTTGGCTCGGATATTTATTTTTTTTTTTTTTAAAGGTGTTGCAAAAACCCCGATGACTATATAATGAAAAAAATTACTTCGCTCATTACGATTTTTTTTT
>WNWK01042225.1:0-16076 GCA_009830355.1 Cherax destructor | reverse complement strand
TGTTTTGGGAGGTTAAAAATTTGGGTTGGGCAATTGCTTTGGGGGGATGGATTGTGAAGGACCTGCCTAGTATGGGCCAAGGGGTCCCAGTGTTCCCCCCTTTTTCATGTTCTTATGAATGTTTTCTAACAATTTATGTCCATTCTGAATAGGGACCAAACTGGTGGTAATCTAGGTAAAATTTTACTAATGATGTATAAAGTTTAATATAACCTCTGGACTTCTGTTGCTAACATTTTTGATATAATTCCCAGAAATCATTTGCCTTTTTAGACCTTAGGCATTGCTTCTTGGTTTAAGGTTGCTGTTTACCATCACCCCCAAGTCCTTCCCCAATCTGTAGGGTAATTCACTTTTCGAAGGGTTTTGGGAGGACACTGAGTTCAGAACCTTGCATTTATCTACATTGAACTGCATCTGCCACTTTTCGACCCCGAATTGTTTGTCTAAATCTTCCTGAAGTTTTATGAACATGTTTGAATAATTATCCTACCATTTTTGTCGTCCGGGGAAATTTTCTCAAACACTGTAATTCCCCCATCAAGGGCATTGAAAATATTATAAATAAAATGGGCCTAAGACTGATCCCCGTGGAACAATTGACAAGCCCCTTCGGGTTTAACCCCCTTTATGCATTTGCTTCCTATTGGGAGCCGACTCGATCCAGACAGCACTTTTCCCCCTGCCATGAGCTGCCACTTTCTTTAACAGTTCGGTCGGGCTCTATCAAAAGCCTTTCTAAAGTCTAAAAAAACAATATCAATTTTTTATCGTGATCAACAGCCTCAAAAACTTTACTGAAGAAGGTTAATAAATTAGATAGGGAGGAACGGCCCCCCGTGAATCCATGCTGGGTATCATTAATCAAATTATGGTTTTTGATGGTTTAATAATATCGCATAATTGACTTATTTAAATTTTCCTACAATGTTGTAGAAGCCGTTTTTGGTTGAATTTTGGATATACAGATGAGTGATGATTCTAGGATTCTTCGGTATTGCGTTTGTCTTCTCTGGCGATGAGTTTTTGCGTTTCGTAGTTGATTAAATGGTTGTGTACTTTGCGGAACACGGGGCTTTCTTGAGTCGTCAGATCGCCGTACTGGTGTTCTAAAATGCGTGTTTGTAGGTCTCGGATGTTTCGCCAACGTATAATTTGCTGCAGCCATTAAAGGGATTGTGTATACCCCTGCCGTGGATTGGCTTTTCCTGTCTGTTGGTAATGCCCCAGGTGGTGGATGTGAGGTAGATACTGGAATGAGGTCTTAGAAAAGATTTTGGGAAACTTGTTTGGAAATGGAGTTGGTTAAAGGACTATGTATCTCTTCTATGTATCTCCAGGTTTATGGGAAAAAAAAGTTAGAGATAAGATGCCAACCTCAATTGTAGGCAAATTACTAGAGTCAATTATAGCTGATATTATTGAGTCATCTGATAAATCATAATTTGATTAATGATACTCCAGTATGGATTCACGAGGGGCCTTTCCCCGCCTATCTAATTTATTAACCTTCTTCAGTAAAGTTTCTTGAGGCTGTTGATCACGATAAAGAATTCGATGTTGTTTATTTAAATAAGAACATAAAACAAAAAATGGGGGAACACTGCAGAAGGCCTACTGGCCCAAGGCAGGTCCTTATCAAAACCACCACTACCTAAAATTTATTCCCGTACTCACGACACAAATCAAACCCAGCCCCTCCCACTCATAAGAACATAAGAAAGGAGGAATACTGCAGCAGGCCTGTTGGCCCATACTAGGCAGGTCCTCACAATCCGTCCCACTAACAGAATATTTGCTCAACCCAATCTTCAATGCTACCCAAGAAATAAGCTTTGACAATTCACCCACTCATGCGGAGTCCCACTCAAATCCAACCCTCTCACTCAATTTATCCAACCTAAATTTGAAACTACCCAAGGTCCTAGCTTCAATAACCCTACTAGGCAGACTGTTCCACTCATCAACTACCCTATTTCCAAACCAATACTTCCATATCTTTTCTAAATCTAAACTTATCTAACTTGAATCCATTATTGCGGGTTTCTCTTGGGGAGATACCCTCAAGACCTTATTTATATCCCCTTGTTAATACCCATTTTCCACTTTTTATACCTCGACATGTCTCCTCATTCTACGTCTTACAAGTGAATGTAATTTAGGGTTTCAATCTTTCTTCGTAAGGAAGATTTCTAATGCTATGTATTAATTTATCATTCTACGCTGAATGTTTTCTAACGAATTTATGTCCATTCTGTAATATGGAGACCAGAACTGAGCTTTTAATCTAGGTGAGGCCTTTACTAATGATGTATAAAGCTGTAATATAACCTCTGGGCTTCTGTTGCCAACACTTCTTGATAATATCCCAGTAATTATTTGCCTTATTACGTACGCTTAGGCATTGCTTCTTGGTTTAAGGCTTTCTGCTTACCATCACCCCCAAGTCCTTCTGCAATCTGTAATGGCTAAGTTCTACGTTATTTAACTTATAAGTGCTTGGGTTATGGACACTCTGAGCTTCAGAACCTGCATTTATCTACATTGAACTGCATCTGCCACTTTTTCTGACCGAATTAAGTTTGTCTAAATCTTCCTGAAGTTCTATGACATCTATGTTTGAATCAATTATCCTACCTATCTTCGTGTCGTCGGCGAATTTGCTCATATCACTAGTAATTCCTCATCAGGTCATTGATATATAATATAACTAATGGGCCTAAGACTGATCCCTGTGGAACAATTTTGTTACAAGTCCCCATTCGGATTTAACCCCATTTATGCACAATACTCTCTTGCTTCCTATTGGTGAGCCATGACTCGATCCATGACAGCACTTTTCCCCAATGCCATGAGTGCCACTTTCTTTAACAGTCTCTGGTGCGTACTCTATCAAAAGCCTTACTAAAGTCTAAATATACAATATCGAATTCTTTATCGTGATCAACAGCCTCAAAAGCTTTACTGAAGAAGGTTAATAAATTAGATAGGCAGGAACGGCCCCTCGTGAATCCATGCTGGGTATCATTAATCAAATTATGGTTATCTAGATGGCTTCTAATAATATCAGCTATAATTGACTCTCTAGTAATTTGGCCTACAATTGAGGTCAGAGCTTATTGGCGGTAGTTAGACGGTAGTGACTTGTCCTCTGCTTTGAAAATAGGAATTACATTAGCCATCTTCCACATATCAGACAATTATCTGTTTGAAGAGATAAATTAAAAATGTTAGATATTGGTTCAAGAGTTCCATTTTGCATTCCTTAAGAACCCTTGCAAAAGCTCATCAGACCCGGCGATTTATTTTGTTTCAGTCGGTCCAGCTGTTTCATAATCATTTCGCTAGTGACTGTGATATTACATAATTCTATCTTCTTCTGGGCCTCTGTAAAAATTAATTACTGGATATTATTAATGCCCCCAGGAAACCGAGAGAAAATAATTATTAAAGGTTAGAGTACATATCATTCTCCTTGGTTGCGGATGCCTAAAGTTATTTAAGGGGACCCGACCTTATCCCTAACTTTGTTCTATAAACCTGGAAAACTTTTGGGTTAGTTTTTTGAATCCCTAGCAACTTTAATTTCATAGTCCCGTTTAGCTTTTCTTATTCCCCTTTAACGTCCCTCTTAATGTCAGTATACTGATTTATAAGATGACCCTCACCTCTTTTTTTATGCGTCTATAAATTCCTTTTCTTCTGCCCCAAAAGATATTTGAGCCTATTATTCATCCATTTTGGGTCATTTCTACTTGATCTAATTTCTTTATATTGATAAATGTTCTTTGGGCAGCCTGTATAGTGTTAAGAAAACTGTCATATTGATACCTCTTCTTCACCCCAGTCCACAGCTGATGTGTCTTCTAAGTCCATTATAATCTCTGCTGCTTGAAATCTGGGACCATTACTTGAATTATCCTTACTATCATACATCCATTCAATGCTGTGTACTGACTTCTAGAAGGTCGCTTGAGCCGAGTTCCTCTGTAATTTCTAAATTATTAACAAGGGTTTCTTGTTTGCCAGAACCAAGTCAAGTATGGTTATTTCCTTGTAGGTCTCTGTTACAAACTGCTTCAAAAGCAATCCTGAACTACTTAAAAAGTCAAATGGATTCTAAATCTCTGTCATGGAATTCCAACTGGTCTGACTAAAGCTAAGTCTCATGAATTCATTGCATGCTATTGGTTCAGGCCTAACAATTTCCAAAGTGAATTCTCAAGTTCCCATCAGCTCTGGAGGACAGAAACCACGCCTGAAATCATCTTTCAACACCTTCAAATTCAAAGATCTGAGACAGACCCTGCATGTGCATCCAGACTTTAAAATTGTTTATGCTTCAATTAAAGATCATGACATAGATGCCACCCACTCTTTTTCCCTGATATGGTATTTCTGTCTTTACTTGGAACAATTTAAACTTTAATGTATATCGTATAAGTCCTATGATTTTTCAGATAACCATGTCCAGTTATTGCAAAACATCAATATTACCCGGACGGCAACAATCTCAACTGCCCATCTTTTAATTTTAAACACTATTAGTGAATAGATAAGAGACCTCCTTTATCTTTACCCCCTTCCTGCTCTTCTCTGTTTTTCCACTATTATATCAGATGATGGTCCTTGTCATCATGTCATTAGCTTCACCATCCAGACTTATTATTGTTTCCAGAACTATAGCTATTACTACATCACTTCGTTTTCCCCCAAACTGGAGTACCACAACTATTTTTAATGAAGCCCTACACTCCTCCACTGCAGCTGCTGAAGCCCTGTGCCCTAACAGACAGGAACCTAGTCCTTATATTATATATTACTTTCACATAGAAGAGATCTGGAAGGTTTAAAGTGGAATACATTGAATTTTCTATAGCATTTATCCAGCAGCCAGCACTTTGACACCAATTGCCCTATAAGCCATTCATTTCCAACTCTCTCCTTGGCAAATAACACATATGACAGGGTTCCCACCCTTCTTCCTAATTATGTCTATTGGTTGACCTAAACCTGCTAGTCAGGTCCTCACTCCACGTCACAGCTTATCGTTGCTTCCAGTGAGTTCAGGATGAGAAGAGATTGCCCACACTTCATGATGTCGTCCAGAGCTGGCACAATGACCTCCATCCAGCCCCAGGAAAAGCAAACCTCTGTCTCCTAAATACTCCCATTAATCAAACAGAAAGCTTCCATCCATGGCCTAACCTGACTACCTCAACAACAACAATGTTTTTATCTTCTTTGTGTTTTTCAGCTGGATGTCCTAAAGTTTATCACATCCATTTGGGTAGTAATGAGAATGGGCCCGATGTTTCCACAAAGACTCTCCTGGCCTCATGTTTTTACCTCCCAATCACCCTCTTATTTTTTAATCTCTGGTCCATGTGGTTGAAGCTCACTGTCCAGGTTCCTTTCCTGGTTTGAGATTTTCAACAGGAGATTACTACGAATCCTCTGTTTTTCCAGCTTGTCATGTATTCTGCCATACCTGGCTTCCTTCCTTCAGCTGGTAGAGTGAAAGCTCAAGAGATACATCTTCAGATTGAAGAGAGCACACAAGACACGTCTTCACTGAAGGTTTGGGGTCCACCACTGAATTGGCTTCAATCACTGGACTGTTCCTTTTAAAGCCACCCATGTCCAGCTCTATCACAGTACTGAAAGATTGTTCCATGCATCTACAACTCTGTTCTGAAACGTACTGGCTTCATGTCCTTCTAAATCTAAATTTATCCAATTAAAACTTTGTTATACTGTTCTGCCTGGTTCGATATCCTCAGTATTTTATTAATATTCCTTTGTTTATGCCCATCATCCACTTGTACACCCGATGATATCTCCTCATTCCCTACGTCTCTCCAGAGAGTGGAGATTCAACGCTCTAAGTCTATCTTCATACGGGAGATTTCTATACTGTAAATCATTTTAGTCATTCTTCTTGTATGTTCTCCAATGAATCTATATCCATCCTGTAGTGAGACCAAAACTGAGCTGGCATCCAAAAATGAGGTCTCACTTTAGTGATGTATAGAGCTGTAAATAACTTTGGACTTCGTTGCTTATACTTCTGAAATAAATCCAGTAATCTGTTAAATTCCTTATTGCACACTTGTGGGCACTGTTGTCTTGGCTTTGATTTCGCGTCAGAACTTCGGGTTTTTTCACACTCGTGATTTGCCCAAATAGTTAGGAATCGAGAAGTTGTCAAAATGAACAATGGGAATTAACATTTTTCGACATCTGAAGATTGATCAACTTCTGAGTCACAGACCTTCTGAGTTAATTAGGTGCTTACGCTTTTGAAGATCAACGTAAATTAATTATGCTACAATTTTGTTGAAATAAGATAATAGGTGGTAATAATAAACATCTGGGAGAACTACAGATAAATCATCGATTTGATCAAAGATGAAACCCCTGCCAGCTAAATAAACAATCATGAATTCACTGAAAATGGATGTACCTTCTTGGGAGCTCTGAAATAACAAAAAATAAATTGTGGAATAATACTTATACTACATAAATAATGAAGATGAAATGGAAATGTTGGAATATCTTCTGGGTTCAGAAGATCAAGAACAACAGTTCTCAAAATACTATAAATGACCTTGATGAGGGAATTGCAAGTGACATGAGTAAATTTGCTGATGATACAAAAATAGGCCGTATAATTCATTCTGAGGAGGATACCAATGAACTCCAGGAGGATTTGGATAAATTAATGTCTTGGTCTGAAAAGTGGCAGATGAAGTTCAATGTGGATAAGTGTAAGGTGCTAGTCGTTGGTAATGAAAATATCCCTCAGATTTATAAACTAGGTGAAGTTGAGCTTGATCATACAGAATGTGAAAAGACTTGGGAGTCATGGTAAGCAGAAATCTAAAGCCAAGACACAGTGCCTAAGTGTGCCCAATAAGGCTAACAGATTACTAGGATTTATTTCAAGAAGTATAAGCAACAGAAGTCCAAAAGTTATTTTACAGCTCTATACATCACTAGTGAGACCTCATTTGGATTATGCAGCTCAGTTTTGGTCTCCTTACTAGCAGGATGGATATAGATTCATTGGAGAACATACAAAGAAGAATGACTAAAATGATTTACAGTATAAGAAATCTCCCGTATGAAGATAGACTTAGAGCGTTGAATCTCACTCTCTGGAGAGACGTAGAATGAGGAGATATCATCGAGGTGTACAAGTGGATGATGGGCATAAACAAAGGAGATATTAATAAAATACTGAGGATATCAACCAAGTAGAACCAGAAATAACAGTTTAAATTGGATAAATTTAGATTTAGAAAGGACATAGGCAAGTACTGGTTTTCGAACGAGTTGTGATGGTGGAAAATCTTCCGAGTAGGGTGATAGAGGCTAGGACCTTGGGTGGCTTTAAGAGATTGGACAAATATATGAGTGGGAGGGCTGGGTTTGATTAGTGTCGTGAGTACAGGAGTAAATTCTTAGGTAGTGGTGGTTTTGATAAGGACCTGCCTTGTATGGGCCAGTAGGCCTTCTGCAGTGTTCCTCCATTCTTATGTTCTTATGTTCTTATGACCTTGATGAGGGAATTACTGTGATATGAGCAAATTCGCCGACGACACGAAGATAGGTAGGATAATTGATTCAAACATAGATGTCATAGAACTTCAGGAAGATTTAGACAAACTTAATTCGTGGTCAGAAAAGTGGCAAATGCAGTTCAATGTAGATAAATGCAAGGTTCTGAAGCTCAGGAGTGTCCATAACCCAAGCACTTATAGTTAAATAACGTAGAACTTAGCCATACAGATTGCGAGAAGGACTTGGGGTGATGGTAAGCAGCAACCTTAAACCAAGACAGCAATGCCTAAGCGTACGTAATAAGGCAAATAGATTACTGGGATTTATATCAAGGTGTTAGCAACAGAAGTCCAGAGGTTATATTACAGCTTTATACATCATTAGTAAGGCCTCACCTAGATTACGCAGCTCAGTTCTGGTCTCCATATTACAGAATGGACATAAATTCGTTAGAAAACATTCAGCGTAGAATGACTAAATTAATACATAGCATTAGAAATCTTCCTTACGAAGAAAGATTGAAGACCCTTAAATTACATTCACTTGTAAGGCGTAGAATGAGGGGAGACATGATCGAGGTATACAAGTGGAAAATGGGGTATTAAAAAAGGGATATAAATAAGGTAATGAAGAGAGCTATCAATATGACAGTTTTATGAACACTATACATGCTGCCCAAGAACATTTATCCCATATAAAGAAATTAGATCGAAAAGAAATGACCCAAATGGATGAATAATAGGCTCAAATATCTTTTAGGGCAGAAGAAAGGAATTTATAGGCGTATCAAAAGAGGTGAGGGTCATCTTACGAATCAGTATGGAAAAATAAACACATAAGCAGTATGATGTGATCCTTTATTGACAACGTTTCGCCCACGCAGTGGCTTTATCAGTCACAGACAGATCTGTCTGTGACTCGATAAAGCCACTGCGTGGGCGTGGTCAATAGATCACTTATACTCTTATAAGAACATAAGAACATAAGAATGGAGGAACACTGCAGAAGGCCTACTGGCCCATACAAGGCAGGTCCATATCAAAACCACCACTACCTAAAATTTATTTTCCATTGTGTCGGTATTTTATACCATTTATTTCCAACGAATCAGTATATTGACATTAAGAGGGACGTTAAAAAGGGGATAAGAAAAGCTAAGCGGGACTACGAAATTAAAGTTGCTAGGGATTCGAAAACTAACCCAAAAAGTTTTTTCCAGGTGTATAGAACAAAAGTTAGAGATAAGATAGGTCCCCTTAAAAATAATTATGGGTATCTTACTGACAAAGAGAATGAAATGTGCTCTATTTTTAATAATTATTTTCTCTCGGTTTTCACTCAGGAAGAATTAGGTATTTTAGTGGGCCTGAAGAAGATAAATTATGTAGTATCACAGTCACTAGCGAAATGGTTATCAAACAGATAGACCGTTTGAAGCAAAATAAATCGCCAGGCCTTGATGAGCTATTTTCAAGGGTTCTTAAGGAATGCAAAATTGAACTCTGTGAACCCTTAACTAACATTTTTAAATTATCTCTTCAAACAGGTGTAGTGTCTGATACGTGGAAGATGGCTAATGTAATTCCTATTTTTAAAGCAGGGGACAAGTCGTTACCATCAAATTACCGCCCAATAAGTCTAACTCAATTGTAGGCAAATTATTAGAGTCGATTATAGCTGATAACATAAGAAGCCATCTCGATAGGCATAATTTGATTAATGATACTCAACATGGATTCACCAGGGGCCGTTCCTGCCTAACTAATTTATTAACTTTTTTCAGTAAGGCTTTTGAGGCAGTTGATCATGATAAAGAATTCGATATTGTTTATTTGGATTTTAGTAAGGCTTTTGATAGAGTACCACATCAGAGACTGTTAAAGAAAGTGGCTGCTCACGGCATTGGAGGAAAAGTGTTTTCATGGATCGAGTCATGGCTCACCAATAGGAAGCAGAGGGTGTGCATTAATGGGGTTAAATCTGAGTGGGGATCTGTAACAAGTGGCGTTCCACAGGGATCGGTTTTGGGCCCGTTGTTGTTTATAATATATATAAATGACCTTGACAAGGGAATTACTAGTGATATGAGCAAATTCGCTGATGACACGAAGATAGGTAGGATAATCGATTCAGACGTAGATGTCACGGAACTTCAGGAGGATTTAGACAAACTCAATTCCTGGTCAGAAAAATGGCAGATGCAGTTCAATGTAGATAAATGCAAAGTTCTAAAGCTCGGGAGTGTCCATAACCCAAGCACTTATAAGTTAAATAACGTAGAACTTAGCCATACAGATTGCGAGAAGGACTTGGGGGTGATGGTAAGCAGCAACCTTAAACCAAGACAGCAATGCCTAAGCGTACGTAATAAGGCAAATAGATTACTGGGATTTATATCAAGAAGTGTTAGCAACAGAAGTCCAGAGGTTATATTACAGCTTTATACATCATTAGTAAGGCCTCACCTAGATTACGCAGCTCAGTTCTGGTCTCCATATTACAGAATGGACATAAATTCGTTAGAAAACATTCAGCGTAGAATGACTAAATTAATACATAGCATTAGAAATCTTCCTTACGAAGAAAGATTGAAGACTTAAATTACATTCACTTGTAAGACGTAGAATGAGGGGAGACATGATCGAGGTATACAAGTGGAAAATGGGTATTAACAAAGGGGATATAAATAAGGTCTTGAGGGTATCTCTCCAAGAGAGAACCCGCAATAATGGATTCAAGTTAGATAAGTTTAGATTTAGAAAGGATATAGGAAAGTATTGGTTTGGAAATAGGGTAGTTGATGAGTGGAACAGTCTGCCTAGTAGGGTTATTGAAGCAAGGACCTTGGGTAGTTTTAAATTTAGGTTGGACAAATTCATGAGTGAGAGGGGTTGGATTTGAGTGGGAGTTGCACATGAGTGGATAAGATGATCAAAGCTTATTTCTTGGGTAGCATTGAAAATTAGGTTGAACAAATGTTCTGTTAGTGGGATGGAATGTGAAGGACCTGCCTAGTATGGGCCAACAGGCCTGCTGCAGTGTTTCTCCTTTCTTATGTTCTTATGTTCTATGTCAGGGAACTTCAGGAGGATTTATACAAACTCAATTCCTGGTCAGAAAAATGGCAGATGCAGTTCAATGTAGATAAATGCAAAGTTCTAAAGCTCGGGAATGTTCATAACCCTAGCACCTACCAGCTTAATAATGTTGAACTCAGCCGTACAGAATGCGAAAAGGATTTGGGGGTTATGGTAAGCAGCAACCTCAAACCAAGTCAGCAATGCCTAAGCGTAAGAAATAAAGCAAATAGATTACTGGGATTTATATCAAGAAGTGTAAGCAACAGAAGTCCAGCGGTTATAATACAGCTTTATACATCATTAGTAAGGCCTCACCTAGATTATGCAGCTCAGTTCTGGTCTCCATTTTACAGAATGGATATAAATTCGTTAGAAAACATTCAGCGACGAATGACAAAGTTAATTCATAGCATTAGAAATCTTCCGTATGAAGAAAGATTGAAGACCCTTAAATTACATTCACTTGTAAGACGAAGAATGAGGGGAGACATGATTGAGGTATATAAGTGGAAGATAACATAAGAACATAAGAATGGAGGAACACTGCAGAAGGCCTACTGGCCCATACAAGGCAGATCCTTATCAAAACCACCACTACCTAAGAATTTATTCCCGTACTCACGACACTAATCAAACCCAGCCCCTCCCACTCATATATTTGTCCAATCTCTTTTTAAATCCACCCAAGGTCCCAGCCTCTATCACCCCACTCGGAAGATTGTTCCACGCATCTACAACTCTGTTCGAAAACCAGTACTTGCCTATGTCCTTTCTAAATCTAAATTTATCCAATTTAAATCCGTTATTTCTGGTTCTTACTTGGTTCGATATCCTCAGTATTTTATTAATATCTCCTTTGTTTATACCCATCATCCACTTGTACACCTCGATGATATCTCCTCATTCTACGCCTCTCCAGAGAGTGGAGATTCAACGCTCTAAGTCTATCTTCATACGGGAGATTTCTTATACTGTAAATCATTTTAGTCATTCTTCTTTGTATGTTCTCCAATGAATCTATATCCATCCTGTAGTAAGGTGACCAAAACTGAGCTGCATAATCCAAATGAGGTCTCACTAGTGATGTATAGAGCTGTAAAATAACTTTTGGACTTCTGTTGCTTATACTTCTTGAAATAAATCCTAGTAATCTGTTAGCCTTATTGCGCACACTTAGGCACTGTTGTCTTGGCTTTAGATTCCTGCTTACCATGACTCCCAAGTCTTTTTCACATTCTGTATGATCAAGCTCTACTTCACCTAGTTTATAAATTCGAGGGATATTTTCATTACCAACGACTAGCACCTTTTCATTACCAATAAGGGGGATATAAATAAGGTCTTGAGGATATCTCTCCAAGAGAGAACCCGCAATAATGGATTCAAATTGGATAAGTTTAGATTTAGAAAGGATATAGGAAAATATTGGTGTAGTAATATTATAAGTTGTAGGAGAACTAGTAATAGGCAGAATAAGGTGGATAGTGGAAAGCTAGTGACACTAGATGACAAGGACAGTAATAGGTATAGTGGAAAAACAGAGATGAGCAGGAAGGGTAAAGAGAAAGGAGGGTCTCTAAATATATATTACACCAATAGTCGTAGTGCTAGGAATAAGATGGACGAGTTGAGTTGAGATTAGTTGCAAGTACGGGTAATATTGATGTTTTTGCAATAACTGAGACATGGTTTAATATGAAAAATCGGGACTTGCCTGCCGAATGTCACATTCAGGGTTTTAAATTGTTCCAAGTAGACAGAAGTATCGGGAAAGGGGGTGGGGTGGCACTCTATGTCCGTGATCATTTAAATTGTTGCATAAAAACGGGTATAAAGTCTGAATTAACACATACAGAGTCTGTCTGGATAGAATTTTCAGAGGGGTGTGAAAAATTGATTTTAGGCGTGATTTACCGACCTCCAAACTTAGATAGGGAACAAGGGAGACTACTTTGGGAGGAAATTGTTAAGGCCACAAGACACGATAACGTAGTAATTCTAGGGGACTTTAACTTTAGTCAGATTGATTGGAATTTCATGACAGGGAATTTAGAATCTAACGACTTTTTAGAAGTAGTTCATGATTGCTTTTTGAAGCAGTTTGTAACAGAACCTACAAGGGAAATAACCTACTTGACTTGGTTCTGGCAAGCAAGAAACCCTTGTTAATAATTTAGAAATTACAGAGGAACTCGGCTCAAGCGACCACAAGTCAATTACCTTTAGCATTGAATGGATGTATGATAGTAGGGATAATTCAGTAATGGTCCCAGATTTTCGCTTAGCAGATTATAATGGACTTAGAGAACACTTATCAACTGTGGACTGGGGTGAAGAAGAGAGGTATCAATATGACAGTTTTCTTAACACTATACAGGCTGCCCAAAGAACATTTATCCCGTATAAAGAAATTAGATCAAGTAGAAATGACCCAAAATGGATGAATAATAGGCTCAAATATCTTTTAGGGCAGAAGAAAGGAATTTATAGGCGCCTAAAAGAGGTGAGGGTCATCTTATAAATCAGTATACTGACATTAAGAGGGACGTTAAAAAGGGAATAAGAAAAGCTAAACGGGACTATGAAATTAAAGTTGCTAGGGATTCAAAAACTAACCCAAAAAGTTTTTCCAGGTTTATAGAACAAAAGTTAGGGATAAGATAGGTCCCCTTAAAAATAACTTTGGGCATCTTACTGACAAGGAGAATGATATGTGCTCTATTTTTAATAATTATTTTCTCTCGGTTTTCACACAGGAAGACATTAATAATATCCCAGTAATTAATTTTACAGAGGCCCAGAAGAAGATAAATTATGTAATATCACAGTCACTAGCGAAATGATTATGAAACAGCTGGACCGACTGAAACAAAATAAATCGCCGGGTCCTGATGAGCTTTTGCAAGGGTTCTTAAGGAATGCAAAATGGAACTCTGTGAACCAATGTCTAACATTTTTAATTTATCTCTTCAAACAGGTGTAGTGTCTGATATGTGGAAGATAGCTAATGTAATTCCTATTTTTAAAGCAGGGGACAAGTCACTACCGTCAAACTACCGCCCAATAAGCCTGACCTCAATTGTAGGCAAATTACTAGAGTCAATTATAGCTGATATTATTAGAAGCCATCTAGATAACCATAATTTGATTAATGATACCCAGCATGGATTCACGAGGGGCCGTTCCTGCCTATCTAATTTATTAACCTTCTTCAGTAAAGCTTTTGAGGCTGTTGATCACGATAAAGAATTCGATATTGTATATTTAGACTTTAGTAAGGCTTTTGATAGAGTACGCACCAGAGACTGTTAAAGAAAGTGGCAGCTCATGGCATTGGGGGAAAAGTGCTGTCATGGATCGAGTCATGGCTCACCAATAGGAAGCAGAGAGTGTGCATAAATGGGGTTAAATCGAATGGGCACTTGTAACAAGTGGTGTTCCACAGGGATCAGTCTTAGGCCCATTGTTATTTATAATATATATCAATGACCTTGATGAGGGAATTACTAGTGATATGAGCAAATTCGCCGACGACACGAAGATAGGTAGGATATAGATGAATGGTTCAGAGAACGACAAGTTGTTAAATTAGACACATATGCAACACTTGGTATCTTATTGAGGAAACGTTTCGCCACACAGTGGCTTCATCAGTCCAATACAAAGTAGAAAGGTGTAAGGAGGAGGAGTTTGAGGTTATCAGTCCCTCGGCCTGGAGTCGATGTGTTCAGTCCATCAATCTTGATTAGAAGTGTAGCACAAGGCCGTAAGGTGGCTTAATCTGTAATCCAGGTGAGTGCAGCAGGAGGAGGCAGGTGACAAGTGGTATCAGACCACTTGGATGAGAAATCCTTGTCCAAAGGTTTGGACAAATGTTGAAGAATTTTCCTTTGTTCATCAAGATCCCAAGAATTGCTGGGTCTGATACAAGGATTTAGATGAAATGGTCAAGAACTCGACTAGTGTTATAATAGACGTCACATGATGCAACACTCTACGGCCGTACATCTACAAGATTGATGGTAAAAGACCCAAGACTGTTCAACTCCCTCACACCAGTGAGCTGATGAAGCCACTGTGTGGCGAAACGTTTCCTCAATAAAGATACCCAAGTGTTGCATATGTGTCTAATTTAACAACATAGGTAGGATAATTGATTCAAACATAGATGTCATAGAACTTCAGGAAGATTTAGACAAACTTAATTCGTGGTCAGAAAAGTGGCAGATGCAGTTCAATGTAGATAAATGCAAGGTTCTGAAGCTCGGGAGTGTCCATAACCCAAGCACTTATAAGTTAAATAACGTAGAACTTAGCCATACAGATTGCGAGAAGGACTTGGGGGTGATGGTAAGCAGCAACCTTAAACCAAGACAGCAATGCCTAAGCGTACGTAATAAGGCAAATAGATTACTGGGATTTATATCAAGAAGTGTTAGCAACAGAAGTCCAGAGGTTATATTACAGCTTTATACATCATGTTCTTATACATATATGTTCTTATACATTCAGCGTAGAATGACTAAATTAATACATAGCATTAGAAATCTTCCTTACGAAGAAAGATTGAAGACCCTTAAATTACATTCACTTGTAAGACGTAGAATGAGGGGAGACATGATCGAGGTATACAAGTGGAAAATGGGTATTAACAAAGGGGATATAAATAAGGTCTTGAGGGTATCTCTCCAAGAGAGAACCCGCTATAATGGATTCAAGTTAGATAAGTTTAGATTTAGAAAGGATATAGGAAAGTATTGGTTTGGAAATAGGGTAGTTGATGAATGGAACAGTCTGCCTAGTAGGGTTATTGAAGCAAGGACCTTGGGTAGTTTTAAATTTAGGTTGGATAAATTCATGAGTGAAAGGGGTTGGATTTGAGTGGGAATTGCACATGAGTAAATAAAATTATCAAAGCTTATTTTTTGGGTAGCATTGAAAATTAGGTTGAACAAATATTCTGTTGATGGGATGGAATGTGAAGGACCTGCCTAGAATGGGCCAACAGGCCTGCTGCAGTGTTCCTCCTTTCTTATGTTCTTATGTTCTTATCATTAGTAAGGCCTCACCTAGATTACGCAGCTCAGTTCTGGTCTCCATATTACAGAATGGACATAAATTCGTTAGAAAACTTTCAGCGTAGAATGACTAAATTAATACATAGCATTAGAAATCTTCCTTACGAAGAAAGATTGAAGACCCTAAAATTACATTCACTTGTAAGACGTAGAATGAGGGGAGACATGATCGAGGTATACAAGTGGAAAATGGGTATTAACAAAGGGGATATAAATAAGGTCTTGAGGATATCTCTCCAAGAGAGAACCCGCAATAATGGATTCAAGTTAGATAAGTTTAGATTTAGAAAGGATATAGGAAAGTATTGGTTTGGAAATAGGGTAGTTGATGAGTGGAACAGTCTGCCTAGTA
>WNWK01042224.1:0-16076 GCA_009830355.1 Cherax destructor | reverse complement strand
ATTAAAAAATTACATAGAATTAAAATCTTCCCGAAAAAATTGAAGCCCCTAAAATTACTTTCCCTTTAAGACGTAGAATGGGGGAGACATGATCGAGGTATAAAGTGGAAAATGGGTATTAACAAAGGGGATATAAATATGGTCTTGAGGATATCCCCCAAGGGGCCCGCAATAATGGATTCAAGTTAGATGTTTAGATTTAGAAAGGATATGGAAATTTGGTTTGGAAATGGGGTAGTTGATGATGGAACAGTCCCTAGTGGGTTATTAAGCTAGGACCTTGGGTAGTTTCAAATTTAGGTTGGATAAATTCATGAGTGAGGGGGGTTGGATTTAGTGGGACTCGCGCATGAGTGGGTAAATTGTCAAAGCTTATTTCTTGGGTAGCATTGAAAATTGGGTTGGCAAATATTCTGTTAGTGGGACGGATTGTGAAGGACCTGCCTATTTGGGGAAAGGCCTGCTGCAGTGTTCCTCATTTCTTATGTTCTTATGTTATCCCAGATCCACGTGCCAGGAACCCATCCGGGGGCCCCGGATTTCCCTTCCTCACTTCTCAAAGGTTATATAACAGTCTCAGCCTTCCTCGGTTTATGACCCCAAGTACCAGCCACCCTCAGTGATCTGCTAGATGAAAACGGGTCTTTCATGGTCTACTAGGACTGTCCAGGTGGGTGGAATTACTGGAGGTGACCCCAAAAAAACCCAGTAATTACACCCACCAAGACAACGCCCTACACCAGCTAGACCCCAAGCTACCCCCCAGTTCCCAGCCCAAAGGGTGAGGCCCCCCAAAAAATTTTTTGGAAGTTCTTTTTATAAAAGCTTATTTACTTAAAAAGTAAGTTTTTTTTAAAATTAGCAGTTTGGGGGTTTTTTGGAAAGTTTTTTTTTGACTTTATGAGGGGTTAGTGTGTTTGTCAACCTCACAGAACTGTAATAAGTCTTGAATTTTGTATTTTATTTGGTTATTTTTCTTATTTATTTGCACGATGCGCAGTTACAAGCCTTTGCACAATAAAACATTGTACGAATTGTTTTGGTTATCCTGGGTAATGTAAAATTGTTACTATGTATAGTAATTTGTGTAACTGTATTTATGAGTACCTGAACCTGAAACTTACACACACTTTTTTTTAACTCTTTTTGCGCATTTCCAAAAAGGCAGCCTGTTGATTCATCATTCATGCAAAAAACTACGCCCCATACACACACAAATTTATATATATATATATATATATATATATATATATATATATATATATATATATATATATATATATATATATATATATATATATATAAGACAACCACTATAAAAAAATGAAATTCCAACCCTTTCGTGACTACTCACATTATCAGAAACTATAAAAGGAACCATGACAAGAGGACTTATAAAAGGGGCAAGCCACCTCACAGTAAATCACACTAACAAAGACTACACCTCACATGGTAACATCTCACGACTCTGGAAGAGGAAAACAAGAAAGGACCTGAAACTCTTCCCAAGAATTAAGATTAGCCCAATTTATTTTTTTCCCAAATTTTATTAATTATAAAAAATCCAATTTATAAAAACCCAAAAAGAAATATTCATATTATTTTCAAAACTGCTTTTAATGAAACATGATTCTATTATATTCCTCTCAACCATGGACTTGTTTGATACAACCTTCTCAGCATTTTGAAAATCAATTGGATGGTTAAAATCTCTCACATGAATAAATAGAGCATTAGAATCTTGTCCAGTTCTAATGCTATATTTATGTTGTTTTAATCTTAGTTCAAGACTTTACCAGTCTGACCATAATAAACTTTATCGCATATTTTACAGGGAATCTTATAGACACATCCGTCAACATTTTGGGGGGAATTTTTTATCAAAAGTCTTTTTACTGTATCAAGATTTTTAAATACAACTTTGATATTAAAATTCTTAAGAAAGGAAGGCATATCAACCTAGTTTTCATGGTAAGGTAGAACCAACATATTTTTGGTTGAATAAGGTTGGTTGTCCCTTTGGGATTGTAAAAAGTATTCCTAGCTATTTTAAAAGATTTATCAATTATGTTTCTAGGGTATTTTAAATCATTAGCTATTTCATAAATTTTAGAGATTTCTTCATCTATGAACTCTGGACTAGAAATACATAAAGCTCTCAAAAACATTGAAGAAAAAACCGACACTTTAACTCTATCTTGATGTGAAGAGTAATAGTGTACATAGGAACAATTATTTGTAGGTTCCTATAAAAAACATAAGAACATAAGAGAGGAGGAACACTGCAGCAGGCTTTTGGCCCATACTAGGCAAGTCCTTCACAATCCATCCCACTAACAGAATAATTGCCCAACCTAATTTTCAATTCTACCCAAGAAATAAGCTTTGAAGATTCTATTAACTCAAGTGCGAGTCCCACTCAAATCCAACCCCTCTCACTCATGAATTTATCCAACCTAAATTTGAAACTACCCAAGGTCATAGCTTCAAGACCCTACTAGGCAGACTGTTCCACTCATCAACTACCCTATTTCCAAACCAATATTTTCCTATATCCTTTCTAAATCTAAACTTATCTAACTTGAATCCATTATTGCGGGTTCTCTTGGAGATACCTCAAGACCTTATTTATATCCCCTTTGTTAATCACCCATTTTCCCTTGTATACCTCGATCATGTCTCCCCTCATTCTACGTCTTACAAGTGAATGTAATTTAAGGGTCTTCAATCTTTCTTCGTAAGGAAGATTTCTAATGCTATGTATTAATTTAGTCATTCTACGCTGAATGTTTTCTAACGAATTTATGTCCATTCTGTAATATGGAGACCAGAACTGAGCTGCGTAATCTAGGTGAGGCCTTACTAATGATGTATAAAGCTGTAATATATCCTCTGGACTTCTGTTGCTAACACTTCTTGATATAAATCCCAGTAATCTATTTGCCTTATTACGCACGCTTAGGCATTGCTGTGGAAATAAATGGTATAAAATACCGACACAATGTAATATTATAGTAGTAATAATATAGTGTAGTAATATTATAAGTTGTAGGAGAACTAGTAATAGGCAGAATATGGTGGATAGTGGAAAGCTAGTGACACTAGATGACAAGGACAGTAATAGGTATAGTGGAAAATCAGAGATGAGCAGGAAGGGTAAAGATAAAGGAGGGTCTCTATTTATATATTACACCAATAGTCGTAGTGCTAGGAATAAGATGGACGAGTTGAGATTAGTGTGCAAGTACGGGTAATATTGATGTTTTTGCAATAACTGAGACATGGTTTAATATGAAAAATCGGGACTTGCCTGCCGAATGTCACATTCAGGGTTTTAAATTGTTCCAAGTAGACAGAAGTATCGGGAAAGGGGGTGGGGTGGCACTCTATGTCCGTGATCATTTAAATTGTTGCATAAAAACGGGTATAAAGTCTGAATTAACACATACAGAGTCTGTCTGGATAGAATTTTCAGAGGGGTGTGAAAAATTGATTTTAGGCGTGATTTACCGTCCTCCAAACTTAGATAGGGAACAAGGGGAGACTACTTTGGGAGGAAATTGTTAAGGCCACAAGACACGATAACGTAGTAATTCTAGGGGACTTTAACTTTAGTCAGATTGATTGGAATTTCATGACAGGGAATTTAGAATCTAACGACTTTTTAGAAGTAGTTCAGGATTGCTTTTTGAAGCAGTTTGTAACAGAACCTACAAGGGAAATAACCTACTTGACTTGGTTCTGGCAAGCAAGGAAACCCTTGTTAATAATTTAGAAATTACAGAGGAACTCGGCTCAAGCGACCACAAGTCAATTACCTCTAGCATTGAATGGATGTATGATAGTAGGGATAATTCAGTAATGGTCCCAGATTTTCGCTTAGCAGATTATAATGGACTTAGAGAACACTTATCAACTGTGGACTGGGGTGAAGAAGAGAGGTATCAATATGACAGTTTTCTTAACACTATACAGGCTGCCCAAAGAACATTTATCCCGTATAAAGAAATTAGATCAAGTAGAAATGACCCAAAATGGATGAATAATAGGCTCAAATATCTTTTAGGGCGAAAAAAGGTTTATGGCGCATAAAAGAGGTAGGGTCATCTTATAAATCAGTATACTGACATTAAGGGACGTTAAAGGGAATAAGAAAAGCTAAACGGGACTATGAAAAAAGTTGCTAGGGATTCAAAAACAACCCAAAAGTTTTTTCCAGGTTTATAGAACAAAAGTTAGGGATAAGATAGGTCCCCTTAAAAAAACTTTGGGCATCTTACTGACAAGGAGAATGATATGTGCTCTATTTTAATAATTATTTTCTCTCGGTTTCACACAGGAAGACATTAATAATATCCAGTAATTAATTTTTCAGAGGCCCAGAAGAAGATAATTATGTAATATCACAGTCACTAGCGAAATGATTATGAAACAGCTGGACCGACTGAAACAAAATAAATCGCCGGGTCCTGATGAGCTTTTTGCAAGGGTTCTTCAGGAATGCAAATGGAACTCTGTGAACCAATATCTAACATTTTTAATTTATCTCTTCAAACAGGTGTAGTGTCTGATATGTGGAAGATGGCTAATGTAATTCCTATTTTTAAAGCAGGGGAAAGTCACTACCGTCTAACTACCGCCCAATAAGCTGACCTCAATTGTAGGCAAATTACTAGAGTCAATTATAGCTGATATTATTAGAAGCCATCTAGATAACCATAATTTGATTAATGATACCCAGCATGGATTCACGAGGGCCGTTCCTGCCTATCTAATTTATTAACCTTCTTCAGTAAAGCTTTTGAGGCTGTTGATCACGATAAAGAATTCGATATTGTTTATTTAGACTTTAGTAAGGCTTTTGATAGAGTACCGCACCAGAGACTGTTAAAGAAAGTGGCAGCTCATGGCATTGGGGGAAAAGTGCTGTCATGGATCGAGTCATGGCTCACCAATAGGAAGCAGAGAGTGTGCATAAATGGGGTTAAATCCGAATGGGGACTTGTAACAAGTGGTGTTCCACAGGGATCAGTCTTAGGCCCATTGTTATTTATAATATATATCAATGACCTTGATGAGGGAATTACTAGTGATATGAGCAAATTCGCCGACGACACGAAGATAGGTAGGATAATTGATTCAAACATAGATGTCATAGAACTTCAGGAAGATTTAGACAAACTTAATTCGTGGTCAGAAAAGTGGCAGATGCAGTTCAATGTAGATAAATGCAAGGTTCTGAAGCTCGGGAGTGTCCATAACCCAAGCACTTATAAGTTAAATAACGTAGAACTTAGCCATACAGATTGCGAGAAGGACTTGGGGTGATGGTAAGCAGCAACCTTAAACCAAGACAGCAATGCCTAAGCGTACGTAATAAGGCAAATAGATTACTGGGATTTATATCAAGAAGTGTTAGCAACAGAAGTCCAGAGGTTATATTACAGCTTTATACATCATTAGTAAGGCCTCACCTAGATTACGCAGCTCAGTTCTGGTCTCCATATTACAGAATGGACATAAATTCGTTAGAAAACATTCAGCGTAGAATGACTAAATTAATACATAGCATTAGAAATCTTCCTTACGAAGAAAGATTGAAGACCCTAAAATTACATTCACTTGTAAGACGTAGAATGAGGGGAGACATGATCGAGGATACAAGTGGAAAATGGGTATTAACAAAGGGGATATAAATAAGGTCTTGAGGATATCTCTCCAAGAGAGAACCCGCAATAATGGATTCAAGTTAGATAAGTTTAGATTTAGAAAGGATATAGGAAAGTATTGGTTTGGAAATAGGGTAGTTGATGAGTGGAACAGTCTGCCTAGTAGGGTCATTGAAGCTAGGACCTTGGGTAGTTTCAAATTTAGGTTGGATAAATTCATGAGTGAGAGGGGTTGGATTTGAGTGGGACTCGCGCATGAGTGGGTAGAATTGTCAAAGCTTATTTCTTGGGTAGCATTTAAAATTGGGTTGAGCAAATATTCTGTTAGTGGGACGGATTGTGAAGGACCTGCCTAGTATGGGCCAACAGGCCTGCTGCAGTGTTCCTCCTTTCTTATGTTCTTATGTACCCACTCATGCGCGAGTCCCACTCAAATCCAACCCTCTCACTCATGAATTTATCCAACCTAAATTTGAAACTACCTAAGATCCTAGCTTCAATAACCCTACTAGGCAGACTGTTCCACTCATCAACTACCCTATTTCCAAACCAATACTTCCTATATCCTTTCTAAATCTAAACTTATCTAACTTGAATCCATTATTGCGGGTTCTCTGGAGAGATATCCTCAAGACCTTATTTATATCCCCTTGTTAATACCTCATTTTCCACTTGTATACCTCGATCATGTCTCCCTCATTCTACGTCTTACAAGTGAATGTAATTTAAGGGTCTTCAATCTTTCTTCGTAAGGAAGATTTAATGCTATGTATTAATTTAGTCATTCTACGCTGAATGTTTTCTAACGAATTTATGTCCATTCTGTAATATGGAGACCAAAACTGAGCTGCGTAATCTAGGTGAGGCCTTACAATGATGATAAGTGTAATATAACCCTGGACTTCTGTTGCAACACTTTTTGATATAAATCCCAGAATCTATTTGCCTTATTACGTACGCTAGGCATTGCTGTCTTGGTTAAGGTTGCTGCTTACCATCACCCCCAAGTCCTTCTCGCAATCTGTATGGCTAAGTTCTACGTTATTTAACTTATAAGTGCTTGGGTTATGGACACTCGAGCTTCAGAACCTTGCATTTATCTACATTGAATTGCATCTGCCACTTTTCTGACCACGAATTAAGTTTGTCTAAATCTTCCTGAAGTTCTATGACATCTATGTTTGAATCAATTATCCACCTATCTTCGTGTCGTCGGCGAATTTGCTCATATCACTAGAAATTTCCCCTCGTCAAGGTCATTGATATTATTATAATACAATGGGCCTAAGACTGATCCCTGTGGAACACCACTTGTTACAAGTCCCCATTCGATTTAACCCCATTTATGCACACTCTCTGCTTCCTATTGGTGAGCCATGACTCGATCCATGACAGCACTTTTCCCCCAATGCCATGAGCTGCCACTTTCTTTAACAGTCTCTGGTGTGGTATCTATCAAAAGCCTTACTAAAGTCTAAATAAACAATATCGAATCTTTATCGTGATCAACAGCCTCAAAAGCTTTAGTGAAGAAGGTTAATAAATTGATAGGCAGGAACGGCCTCGTGAATCCATGCTGAGTATCAATAATCAAATTATGGTTATCTAGATGGCTTCTAATAACATCAGCTATAATTGACTCTAGTAATTTGCCTACAATTGAGTCAGGCTTATTGGGCGGTAATTTGACGGTAGTGACTTGTCCCCTGCTTTAAAAATAGGAATTACATTAGCCATCTTCCACCATATCAGACACTACACCTGTTTGAAGAGATAAATTAAAAATGTTAGATATTGGTTCACAGAGTTCCATTTTGCATTCCTTAAGAACCCTTGCAAAAAGCTCATCAGGACCCGGCGATTTATTTTGTTTCAGACGGTCTAGTTGTTTCCTAACCATTTCGCTAGTGACTGTGATATTACATAATTTATCTGCTTCTGGGCCTCTGTAAAAATTAATTACTGGGATATTATTAATGTCTTCCTGTGTGAAAACCGAGAGAAAATAATTATTAAAAATAGAGCACATATCATTCTCCTTGTCAGTAAGATGCCCAAAGTTATTTTTAAGGGGACCTATCTTATCCCTAACTTTTGTTCTATAAACCTGGAAAAAACTTTTTGGGTTAGTTTTTGAATCCCTAGCAACTTTAATTTCATAGTCCCGTTTAGCTTTTCTTATTCCCTTTTTAACGTCCCTCTTAATGTCAGTATACTGGTTTATAAGATGACCCTCACCTCTTTTTATGCGCCTATAAATTCCTTTCTTCTGCCCTAAAAGATACTTAAGCCTATTATTCATCCATTTTGGGTCATTTCTACCTGGAAAATGAGCAACATGGAGATATATATAGGGTACAGTCAGGTGGAGAATGCTGGGTCAGCCATTGAGGCCCATATCCTCGGGAATAGGCAGTGCTCCCCACCAAATCTCAGGAATTCTCTAAACACCTCTCCAAACTTTTGGGCACCATCAGTCCAGCACATCTCAAACACTCTGGTGACCTTCTCAATGCATTTGCAACATCAAATCAGAAACAAGAAACTCTCCAGCCTTGATGTACATCCCTATTCACAAAGTTACCTACTACACAAGCTATCGATCTCTTGCGCAGGAAAATTGACGACTCGCTTGATCTTCCTCTTCCAGCCAGCGATTTCATCGACCTTGTTGAACTATGTGTGGGCTTTACATGTTTCTCTTTCGAAAACCAACTCTTTCAGCAAACGTTTGACTACCCATGGGATCGCCATTAGTGCCGTCCTTGCGAATCTATATATGGAACATTTGGAAGCAGAGCGATTTTCCACTATTATTCCCTCTTCTGTCCCCTGGCTTCGTTATGTTGACGACATTCTCATCATAACTCCCAGACGCTTAACGTTAATCTCCAACACGAACTCAACCAGGTTGAGCCATCAATCAGTTTACACTAGAAGAAGAAGTCGACAACACTCTTCCTTTCCTTGATGTTCTTCTGCAAAGCTGACCATGAACTTCGTTTTAAAGTCTATCGAAAACCTACCAATCAACACGATCTTCTCCACTTCTACTCTCACCCACACCAAAATTAAATGGTTAATTATACTTTTTCCTGCCGCACTAGAATCTGCAGCAGTGAGTTCCAAGAAGAATGCTCCTCATTGAACAAGTATTTCCAAACTCACTATCCTCGTCACTTCATTAGAGACTGCAGACGACGGGCATTAAACATCTTCAACACACCCAGAGAAGACACTGCTGAGAAGAGATACATAGTCCTTCCCACCAATCCATTTCCAAACAAGTTTCCAACATTTTTCTAAGACCTCATTCCGAGTATCCACCTCCACATCCACCACCATTAAGGACATACCAGTAACAGAAGGAAAAGCTTCAATCCACGGCAGGGGATACACAATCCTTGTAATGGCTGAGCAAATTATACGTTGGCGAAACATCAGAGACCTACAAACACGCATCAGAACACCAGTACGCAGGCAGATCTGAGACTCAAGAAATGCCTGTGCAACACCAAATTTACACAACCATTTAATCAACTACAGAAACGCAGACTCATCGCCAGGAAGACAACACCAATACCGAAGAATCCTAGAATCATCACCATCTGTATCAACAACTTAACCAGAACAACGGTTCTACAACATAGCTGGAACCTATTGCCAAGAAACTTCTTCAACGCTATCCCACCTAGAACTCAAGAATGGTACACTGCAGGTCCTTTAAGTCACACTATGTTTTAACTATCACACTCTTTAAGACTCACATGCAGCTTTCTCCACTGACCCAGCATTCTCCACCTGACTGTACCCTATATATCTCCATGTTGCTCATTTTCAGGAGATCTGTCTGTGACTGATAAAGCCCACTGCGTGGGCGAAACGTTGTCAATAAAGGATCACATTATACTGCTTATGTGTTTATTTTTCCAGGCATTGCTGTCTTGGCTTAAGGTTGCTGCTTACCATCACCCCCAAGTCCTTCTCGCAATCTGCATGGCTAAGTTCTACGTTATTTAACTTATAAGTGCTTGGGTTATGGACACTCCCGAGCTTAAGAACTTTGCATTTATTCTACATTGAACTGCATCTGCCATTTTTCTGACCAGGAATTGAGTTTGTCTAAATCCTCCTGTAGTTCACTGACATCTACGTCTGAATCGATTATCCTACCTATCTTCGTGTCATCAGCGAATTTGCTCATATCACTAGAAATCCCTCGTCAAGGTCATTATATATATTATAAACAACAACGGGCCCAAAACCGATCCCTGAGGAACGCCACCCTTTTACAGATCCCCACTCCGATTTAACCCCATTTATGCAACCCTCTGCTTCCTATTGGTGAGCCATGACTCGATCCATGACAACACTTTTCCCCCAATGCCATGAGCAGCCACTTTCTTTAACAGTCTCTGATGTGGTACTCTATCAAAAGCCTTACTAAAATCCAAATAAACAATATCGAATTCTTTATCATTATCAACTGCCTCAAAAGCCTTACTGAAAAAGTTAATAAATTAGTTAGGCAGGAACGGCCCCTGGTGAATCCATGTTGAGTATCATTAATCAAATTATGCCTATCGAGATGGCTTCTTATGTTATCAGCTATAATCGACTCTAATAATTTGCCTACAATTGATGTTAGACTTATTGGGCGGAAATTTGATGGTAACGACTTGTCCCCTGTTTTAAAAAATAGGAATTACATTAGCCATCTTCCACGTATCAGACACTACACCTGTTTGAAGAGATAGGTTGAAAATGTTAGTTAAGGGTTCACAGAGTTCAATTTGCATTCCTTAAGAACCCTTAAAAAAAAGCTCATCAGGGCCTGGCGATTTATTTTGCTTCAAACGGTCTATCTGTTTGATAACTATTTCGCTAGTGACTGTGATACTACATAATTTATCTTCTTCAGGCCCACTAAAATACCTAATTCTTGGGATATTATTAGTGTCTTCCTGAGTGAAAACCGAGAGAAAATAATTATTAAAAATAGAGCACATTTCATTCTCTTTGTCAGTAAGATACCTATAATTATTTTTAAGGGACCTATCTTATCTCTAACTTTTGTTCTATACACCTGGAAAAAACTTTTGGGTTAGTTTTCGAATCCCTAGCAACTTTAATTTCGTAGCCCCCTTAGCTTTTCTTATCCCCTTTTTAACGTCCCTCTTAATGTAAATATACTGATTCATAAGATGACCCTCACCTCTTTTGATACGCCTATAAATTCCTTTCTTCTGCCCTAAAAGATATTTGAGCCTATTATTCATCCATTTTGGGTCATTTCTATTCGATCTAATTTCTTTATATGGGATAAATGTTCTTTGGGCAGCATGTACACTATTACTCTTCACATCAAGATAGAGTTAAAGTGTCGGTTTTTCTTCAATGTTTTTGAGAGCTTTATGTATTTCTAGTCCAGAGTTCATAGATGAAGAAATCTCTAAAATTTATGAAATAGCTAATGATTTAAAATACCCTAGAAACATAATTGATAAATCTTTTAAAATAGCTAGGAATACTTTTTACAATCCCAAAAGGGACAACCAACCTTATTCAACCAAAAATATGTTGGTTCTCCCTTACATAAGAACATAAGAATGCAGGAACACTGCAGAAGGCCTACTGGCCCATACAAGGCAGGTCCTTATTACCATGAAAACTTGGTTGATATGCCTTCCTTTCTTAAGAATTTTAATATCAAAGTTGTATTTAAAAATCTTGATACAGTAAAAAGACTTTTGATAAAAAATTCCCCCCAAAATGTTGACGGATGTGTCTATAAGATTCCCTGTAAAATATGCGATAAAGTTTATTATGGTCAGACTGGTAAAAGTCTTGAACTAAGATTAAAACAACATAAATATAGCATTAGAACTGGACAAGATTCTAATGCTCTATTTATTCATGTGAGAGATTTTAACCATCCAATTGATTTTCAAAATGCTGAGAAGGTTGTATCAAACAAGTCCATGGTTGAGAGGAATATAATAGAATCATGTTTCATTAAAAGCAGTTTTGAAAATAATATGAATATTTCTTTTGGTTTATATAAATTGGATTCTTTTATAATTAATAAAATTTGGGAAGAATTTAATGATAAATTGGACTAAACTTAATTCTTGGGAAGAGTTTCAGGTCCTTTCTTGTTTTCCTCTTCACAGAGTCGTGAGATGTTACGCTACTGTGAGGTGTAGTCTTTGTTAGTGTGATGTGACTGTGAGGTGTAGTCTTGCTCTTATATAAGTCCTCTTGTCATGGTTCCTTTTATAGTTCCTTGATAATGTGAGTAGTCACGAAAGCGCTTGGAATTCCTCTATTTTTCATAGTGGTTGTCTTGCATATTTTGATATCACCTGATTACTGTGATCTTTTTGATATATATATATATATATATATATATATATATATATATATATATATATATATATATATATATATATATATATATATATATATATATATATATATATCAGTATCAAAAGTCACTCAGGTCAGCTCACCGACAGTGATAAGGAAATTGTAGAATGTTTAACACTTACTTCCTCTCAGTTTTACACAGGAAGATACTAGCGATATTCCAGAAATAATTAATTATGTAGAACAGGATGATAGTAAACTATGCACGATTAGGGTCACAAGTGACATGGTCCTTAGACAAATAGATAAATTGAAACCTAACAAATCCCCAGGCCCTGATGAACTGTATGCAAGGGTTCTAAAGGAATGTAAAGAGGAGCTTAGCAACCCGTTGGCTAATCTTTTCAACATATCACTGCAAACTGGCATGGTGCCAAATAAGTGGAAAATGGCGAATGTAATACCTATTTTCAAAGCAGGTGACAGGTCCTTAGCTTCGAACTATAGACCAATAAGCCTAACCTCCATAGTGGGAAAATTTATGGAATCAATAATTGCCGAGGCAATTCGCAGCCATCTTGAAAAGCATAAATTAATCAAAGAATCTCAGCACGGTTTTACAAAAGGGCGTTCCTGCCTTACAAATTTAATAACTTTTTTTACTAAGGTGTTTGAGGAGGTAGATCATGGTAATGAATATGATATTGTGTATATGGACTTCAGTAAGGCTTTTGATAGAGTCCACATCAGAGACTATTGAGGAAAATTAAGGCACACGGAATAGGAGGAGAAATTTTTTCCTGGATAGAGGCATGGTTGACAAATAGGCAGCAGAGATTTGCATAAATGGGGAGAAATCAGAGTGGGGAAGTGTCACAAGCGGTGTTCCACAGGGGTCAGTATTGGGCCCCTTGTTGTTCACAATCTACATAAACGACATAGATGAGGGAATAAATAGCGACATAAGCAAGTTTGCCGATGACACCAAAATAGGCTGTCCAATTCATTCAAATGAGGACATTAGAGCACTCCAGGAAGATTTGAATAGACTGATGCAGTGGTCGGAGAAGTGGCAGATGCAGTTTAATATAGATAAATGCAAAGTTCTAAATATTGGACAGGACAATAACCATGCCACATATAAACTAAATAATATAGATCTTAATACTACTGATTGCGAAAAGGATTTAGGAGTTCTGGTTAGCAGTAATCTAAAACCAAGACAGCAGTGCATAAGTGTTCGCAATAAAGCGAACAGAATCCTGGCTTCATATCAAGAAGCATAAATAATAGGAGTCCTCAGGTTGTTCTTCAACTCTATATATCCTTGGTGAGGCCTCATCTAGATTATGCTGCACAGTTTTGGTCACCGTATTACAGAATGGATATAAATGCTCTGGAAAACGTACAAAGGAGGATGACTAAGTTGATTCCATGTATCAGAAATCTTCCCTATGAGGATAGACTGAGGGCCCTGAATCTGCACTCTAGAAAGGCGTAGAATTAGGGGGATATGATTGAGGTGTATAAATGGAAAACAGGAATAAATAAAGGTGATGTAAATAGCGTGCAAAAAATATCTAGTATTGACAGGACTCGCAGCAATGGCTTTAAGTTGGATAAATTCAGATTCAGGAAGGATATAGGAAAGCATTGGTTTGGTAATAGAGTTGTCGATGAGTGGAACAAACTCCCGAGTACAGTTATAGAGGCTAAAACGTTGTGTAGTTTTAAAAATAGGCTGGATAAATATATGAGTGGGTGCGGGTGGGTGTGAGTTGGACCTGACTAGTTTGTGCTACTAGGTCAGATGCCGTGCTCCTTCCTTAAGTGAATGTTAACCTGACCTGGATGGGTCGGGGCATTGGCTTAAGTCGGTGGGAGATTTGGACCTGCCTCGCATGGGCCAGTAGGCCTGCTGCAGTGTTCCTCCTTTCTTATGTTCTTATGTTCTTATATATATATATATATATATTTCATTGTGTTTGTTTATTATTAAATTAATGTTAACGTATCTAAATTAATTTAGTTGGGCTAGGCTAAATTAAATTGTGATTGTTGTAATAAGGTTAGGTAGGTTTTCAAAGTTTCTCTTGGAACAAAATTATAAATTCTTACATTAACATAAATGAAAAAAATATATCTTTAAACGTATAAGAGAAAATTTTAGAAAGGACTTAATTTTAGATGAGTTCTTGCTAATTGACCAGTTTTACCTAATCGGCACGACATATATATGCCTCACAGCATACACCAGCCTCACGACACACTTACACCAGCCTCACAACATTCACTGGCCTCACAACATACACCAGCCTCACGACACACTTACACCAGCCTCACAACATACACCAGCCTCACAACATACACCAGCCTCACAACACACATACACCAGCCTCACAACATACACCTGCCACACACATCACACATACACCAGCCTTACAACATACACATGTTATCATGTATTACACCTGGATGGTGTGCAACACAATGTTATCATGTATTACACCCTGGATGGTGTGCAACACAATGTTAGCATGTATTACACCCTGGATGGTGGAACACAAGTTTTTTTCTTAATGATTACATTATAAATAATACTTAACGTTAATGTTTAGGTTGTGTTTACGTCGTACCTGAACATTGTGCTACTCATAGCAATTAAATATAGTAAAGTACCATTTATAAGTAACTGGTAACATTATTATTTTTTAGTGGGTAAAACTTTCCTAAAAGTTGTAGTGGTTTATAATTCACTTATAATCATGGAGAGACTTCAGGGGCCCCTTAAGATTAATTTTTTTTTGGTATTTTTCGTTCGATTTCGTTCATTTTCTTTGTGCGTAAAGAAGCCCCTTTTTTCATGCATTGATCAAGTTTCAAAAATATAGCCCAACAAACAATTGAGAAAAAAAAATTATTTACCAAATTTTTACCCAAAATCATATATAAATCAAGATTTGATCGTAGTGGGACTTGGAGAAGCTGTTTTGACATCACCTACGCATAAAACAATGCTAATCTGAAGTTCCTTTGAAACTAATTACTGTAATTCATCCTATCTTCATTTCTAAAAAATCGTAGAACTATATAAAGACGAGAACAGTCTAGCTTGGAGATAGGAAAGTACCGTAGTTTTGAAGAATTTTTTAGAGATTCAAAACTACGGTACTCTTCACTATATCCAAGGCTGAGGTACTGATTACCTCGTCTTTTGTAGAAGTATATTTTTGACATTTTGGAAAATATCTGACATTTATCCTCACATAAATCAAAAAGTAATTACGACATCTCAAAAATGATTACACCAGTTTGTAAAATAACCTTTCTTTTATGTTGTCTGTGTATTTCATTTCATTATTATGATTATTATAGACGCTACGGCAATATATAAATGAATAACTTACTCCCGAGATAATCCGCGCGGAAGGTCGCGCAACAATTTTTTTGTTTTTTTGAGGAAAATAGCATTTTTTCTCAGCTTTATCTTGCATTACGAGTGTATATCATAAATGAAGCTTGCAGGTTAGGTAACAATTTACTGTGTATTGGAGAATGAGTGTTCTTGTATCATTTATTAATTATCAAAGGTGTTTATTATCCTACATAGGTGAAAACTTATGGAAAGGTTTGAATGATCTATGTACAATGGTACCTCGGTTAACGATGGTCCCCAAACTCACCCTTTTATGTAAGTTTATTTTTTTAAATGCCCTGTTCGTTTTTTTTAATACAAATCCCCTAGGGGTAACAGGGTAACACACCAGGAACACCCATCCCCAGTGAAGTAATATTATACTCATAAGAACATAAGAACATAAGAAAAAAGGAACACTGCAACAGGCCTACTGACCCATACGAGGCAAGTCCATCACTCACCGGCTTAGACTCGACCACCTGGAGCTAAGCTTCTCCAGGTAAACTCCAGGTAGTCAGGTCACTTCCACTTAAGGAATTAGTACGACATCTGACCTAGTAGCACAAGCTAGTCATATTATGCCACATATTATTCATTCTGGAGTATTTACCTATTTATTT
>WNWK01042223.1:0-16077 GCA_009830355.1 Cherax destructor | reverse complement strand
TGATCTTCGTCGATAGTCGATAAACAGTTTCCAATATCCTAAGATGGGTATTGCCTGTTGGGGCTGTACTCATCTCGCCTTCACTCACATCTGCTCTGCTCCTGTGAACAATATCAATATCTTTGTTCCACCCTGACCAAATATTTTTTTTCTTTAAGGTATACGCAGCTGGGATGTATTCTGAGATGAAAATTTGAAGAAAGCTCTTACGAAAGAGCCTGGTGGGAGCATAAGGCATTTGATGTGATAAGACTCCATGTAGGATCTATTATTCATTTTGTTACAGATATCGTGAGGTGAGTGCACAAAGAGTGCCAAAATTTTAAATAGAAAATTTTGTGATGCTAGAAACTTCTAGCTAGCTAGTGCATGCTTAGTACTTGCTGGATCCTTTATGACTGAAGGTTTCTTGACTGCTGCATTCATTGTTGCTGCTGCTGAAAGTTTCATGACTGCTGAGTATCGCGGCTGTTCGAATTGTGTGATTCCAGAAATCTTCATGAAAGCTGGACTCTTCATTGATGGTTTTCATGACTGTTGGAGTCACCGTAGCTACTGGAGTTTATCCTCTGTCCGCCTTGTCTCCTCTACTAAAGAATAAAAAAATGTTGCAATCCTGACAAGCAGTCACTCACATGATAGGAAGAACATTAAGAATTTTCTTAAAATACGTAGATCAATTCAGGTCCGGTTAAATCAGCTAAAACCCCAATAAAATATAAAAAAGAGTGGAACTCAATACTTACAGACTTGATGGGAGAAAGTCAAGTAACTCATTCGTCAGGAGGATCCCAGGTAGAGGTATAAACACCCCTCTATCAGAACAAGCATTCAACCAATTAAATTATCACCACTCTTATCTAATGAACTTTTCCTCGCAATTATCCTAAAAAACTTCCTTTTTCCCTTGTATCTTAATAAATAAAATGTTTTAGACTGTTTATTAAATAACGCTAATTGAAGGATTTAAGACATCGGGAAAAGAAACCCTCGAGACAGAATGAGTTCCTAAATATTGCAATTATCTTACCCAGCAGCGATCTTGATTGACCAAGACCTATTCAACTTTAAATGCCTGACCTGAGACTTGTCTAATCTTCACTCATGATTGAGTAATGGATGACATTTAAATATCTTCTATTTAAATATCTTTTTTCCCAATAAGCCTCACGTCTATAGTAGGCAAATTATTAGAATCAATTATAGCTGATATTATCAGAAGTCACCTTGAAGAACATAATTTGATTAATGAATCTCAGCATGGGTTTACGAGAGGTCGTTCCTGCCTGACAAATTTACTGACGTTTTTCAATAAAACATTTGAGGCAGTAGACAGTGATAAAGAATATGATATAGTTTACTTGGATTTCAGTAAGGCCTTCGATAGAGTACCTCACAAGAGACTCTTAAGAAAGGTGGCAGCTCATGGTATAGGAGGTAAAGTTCTAGCATGGATAGAGGCATGGCTTACCAATAGAAAGCAGAGAGTTTCCATTAATGGGGTCAAATCTGAATGGGGATTTGTCACTAGTGGCGTTCCACAAGGATCAGTTTTGGGCCCATTGTTGTTCATAATTTACATTAATGACCTTGATGAAGGAATTGCAAGTGACATGAGTAAATTTGCTGATGATACAAAAATAGGCCGTATAATTCATTCTGAGGATAACAGTGAACTCCAGGAGGATTTGGATAAATTAATGTCTTGGTCTGAAAAGTGGCAGATGAAGTTCAATGTGGACAAGTGTAAGGTGCTTGTCGTTGGTAATGAAAATATCCTCGAATTTATAAACTAGGTGAAGTTGAGCTTGATCATACAGAATGTGAAAAAGACTTGGGAGTCATGGTAAGCAGAAATCTAAAGCCAAGACAACAGTGCCTAAGTGTGCGCAATAAGGCTAACAGATTACTAGGATTTATTTCAAGAAGTATAAGCAACAGAAGTCCAAAAGTTATTTTACAGCTCTATACATCACTAGTGAGACCTCATTTGGATTATGCAGCTCAGTTTTGGTCTCCTTACTACAGAATGGATATATATTCATTGGAGAACATACAAAGAAGAATGACTAAAATGATTTACAGTATAAGAAATCTCCGTATGAAGATAGACTTAGAGCGTTGAATCTCCACTCTCTGGAGAGACGTAGAATGAGGGAGATATCATCGAGGTGTACAAGTGGATGATGGGCATAAACAAAGGAGATATTAATAAAATACTGAGGATATCGAACCAAGTAAGAACCAGAAATAACGGATTTAAATTGGATAAATTTAGATTTAGAAAGGACATAGGCAAGTACTGGTTTTCGAACAGAGTTGTAGATGCGTGGAACAATCTTCCGAGTACTGTGATAGAGGCTAGGACCTTGGGTGGCTTTAAAAGAGATTGGACAAATATATGAGTAGGAGGGGCTGGGTTTGATTTGTGTCGTGAGTACGGGAATAAATTCTTAGGTAGTGGTGGTTTTGATAAGGACCTGCCTTGTATGGGCCAGTAGGCCTTCTGCAGTGTTCCTCCATTCTTATGTTCTTATGTTCAAAGCAAATCATTGTTAATCAGTCACACATCTCTGCGATAGATCATTGGAGACTATATTTGTGGAAAACTCGAGGCAACAACAACACCAATACCACCACCACGGAGTTAGCACCTAGATTCATTGCTTCTGTGTCCAGATCCTCACAGCTGTAAATATTTAGCTTTGAATTATATATATTTTTGTTTTCATTTTTCATTTTCTTTAATATAGGATTATTATAATCATATTTAAGTATTTACGTAGAATGAGGGGAGACATGATCGAGGTATACAAGTGGAAAATGGGTATTAACAAAGGGGATATAAATAAGGTCTTGAGGATATCTCTCCAAGAGAGAACCCGCAATAATGGATTCAAGTTAGATAAGTTTAGATTTAGAAAGGATATAGGAAAGTATTGGTTTGGAAATAGGGTAGTTGATGAGTGGAACAGTCTGCCTAGTAGGGTTATTGAAGCTAGGACCTTGGGTAGTTTCAAAATTAGGTTGGATAAATTCATGAGTGAGAGGGGGTTTGGGTTTGAGTGGACTGCGCATGAGTGGGTAGAATTGTCAAAGCTTATTTCTTGGGTAGCTTTGAAAATTGGGTTGAGCAAATATTCTGTTAGTGGGATGGATTGTGAAGGACCTGCCTAGTATGGGCCAACAGGCCTGCTGCAGTGTTCCTCCTTTCTTATGTTCTTATGTTCTTATGTTCATGAGTGAGAGGGTTGGATTTGAGTGGGACTCGCACTTGAGCTAATAGAATCTTCAAAGCTTATTTCTTGGGTAGAATTGAAAATTAGGTTGGGCAATTATTCTGTTAGTGGGATGGATTGTGAAGGACCTGCCTAGTATGGGCCAACAGGCCTGCTGCAGTGTTCCTCCTTTCTTATGTTCTTATGTTTTTTATTAGTCTTTTTCATTATTCTTTTCCTGAGAAGATTGGGACAACCTTCAAAAAGTATCGACCTTGCCAGGATTCGCCCTCGGATTCGACGCCTCGAACACGACTCGACGCTACTCTTGACTTGACCCCGGCAGCACCTGACGACATTTTGGAACTCCGCCAACAGTGACTCGGTGTATTCCAACGCCCCACACCACAGACGGTTGCCACCCTTCAGGTATTCATTTACTATAGAGGACAAAGTTAAGGTATTTAAAGGATTTTTGATTGTTAATTACTTTTTGTTTATGTTAGTCAAGCCGGCAGGATGTGCTAGTTATTTGCCACCTTTGTTTTGAGTTGAAGATTATTTCGGGAAAGACTTTAGGGATCCGAGTTTTTTCCAGGATATATCTTCTTCATTGAGTTTTTTGTATGTTATATCAAGGGAACCGTCATAGGACACTCTTGATTATATTTGGGAAGAGGGATGGTCAATGATCCCATTCTTCTTACTGGTTGGTCGGAGCTGGCATAGAACCCTCCGGTCAAATTTATACTGTATAAATCAAGTAGGGATTGAACCTCCGGTTTTGTGTTTCAGTTGAAAAGGGGCATGATTTGAACCCTCCGTTTTCTATTAAAACTTTTCATTCACCCGTAAGTTAAGTTACCCCGGTTAGAATGAAGGAATAAGTTCGGGATGAATGCTGGGATGAAGCTAGGATTAAAAAGGAATCTTTCATAGCCAAGATTCGGGAAAAAAAGAATAAGTTGAAAGAGAGAAACAAGAGAGACAGTTAGAAAGAGATGGGAGAAAGACAAGAAAACAGTTAGAAAGGGAACAAGAAGAAAAAGGAGAGAGAGGGTTGAAAGAGAGAAACAAGAGAGCCAGTTGGGAAAGATAAAGAGAAGAAAAGGAGAGAAAAGAATTGAGAGAGAAGAGAGAAAGGAGAAAGAAAAAATTGAAAGGGAAGAAAAAAAAAGAACGGATAGACTTGATCGTGAAGAAAGAGCCCAAATACGAGAACAACAAGCAGAAAACGGATGCACGCACTCTAGAGAAAGAATTAGAGGAAAGAGCGTTTGAGAAATAAGGAACGAGAAAAGAAAAGATCGTGAAGTAAGAAAAGCTCGTCTAGAATTAGAGAATAAGAAACTAGGTCTTTCACAGCAATTAAATGAGGGCGTAGTGGGCGTCCCACCCTTCATATCCCCCACCCCCAACTTTACCCTTCACAGAGGGGAAGAATAACTTTTATATTATCAGGATTTGAAAATACAGCTTCCCCTGTGAATGGCCATTTGATTCGTGGGTTACTAGGCTGGGAATGTTTTTTTTTCAGGGACAGCTTTGAACATTTATGCAACTTTGTCACATGATATCTTTTGGGTGACTATAATCGTTGAAGAAGGCAATTTTAAGGCCTACCAAAACCACTAACTCTTATAGGAAGGATTTCAGGTATGCCGCATTACAAACACGGTCAGAATTTCCAGCAGTTACAGATTACCTCTTTCGGTTGTTTGATTTTTGAAGGGAAGCAGGAATTGATCACACTTATGAATCTCTTAGAGATTTCATGGTTGCCGACCAGTTCCTGACGGCCTCCCCCACCAAATACGAACCCCTTTATTAGAGAACGTAATTGATTACGGTTTCGGAAGTTGGGAGCGCTTGTATGGAAGCAATAATTCCTATAAGGACCTGGGGATCAAACCCGAAAGGCAAATATCACCGGAGAGGAAGACTAAACCTCTGGTAGAAAGTAAACCAACATCATTTATCCCAGTGTGTCACTTGTGTGGTAAGAAAGGGCATAAACGCCCCCGATTGCCCTTCGAAGAAAGTTCAACAAGTTGGTAGGTGTTTCAAAGACTGTAATGAACGAGCACCCTTCTGTTCAGGGACAGTTAATGGTCTTAATGTGTCACGATATTAAGAGACACAGGATGCACATGTATTGTCATATCGGATAAACTGTTCCCTAATCTCAAACCCACTCATGCCTCCACTATTCTTACAGACTACTTGGGCCGATCGGACAATTCCCAACCATCCGCTGTTACATTAGGTCTAAATGGTTTCAGGGGTCCGAAGGTACTCGCCCCCATCACCTCATGTTCAGTACTTATTGGTAATGTAAAGGGCCGTTCCCCCTTCAGAGGGGGACCTTTCACTACCCACATTGAACGTAAGTGTTTCAGCTCCTCTTCCTTTAAACTCAGAAAAAAACCCCCTCTAATTCTGTTCCGAGGCTGGGAACAGATGATGATGCTCTTGATAACGAGGTAGCAGGATCACCTGTTAACTCTTTAGATGAAAGTGATGATATTGTCCTGAATCTATCCAGGTATTAACTAGGACACAGAGCAAAGCACTAGCTTTTCCTGCTATTCATCCTTTGATTTTTCCGGACCTTTGAAATATTAAGGATGACTTTGTCGGTTACAACTTAATTGTCCTTCTCCAGAATTGCCATGATACAGCCAGTAAAAATAAGTTTATTCAAAGGAAAGACTTTTCTACAAATTTGAATACATTAGAGGTATTCTATACAAATCGGTATTTAAGCCTCATTCAGACGATATAGCCTACTCCACTCTAGTTTCCCGCCAGTGCAGGGAGACCATTCTTAAAAGGCCCATGATCTACCAGTGGCTGGACATTTTCACCGTAAGACCCAAATAAAATTAAGGACACCTATTTTTTAAAATGTCCTCAGATATCACTTTATATTGTAGGATCTTGTAAGGTTTCCAACTGTCATCCTCCCGAGGTACCCGGCAATCCTATGGTCAAAATGCCTATTTTACAGTACCCTTTGAGAGATAGCCATTGACATTTTTTGGTCCCCTTTTTCACCACTTTCATCTGGGGGACATATATATATTCTTACATTAGTGGATTATGCTTACAGTTTTCCTGAAGCGGCCCTTGAAGTCTATTACTACTATAGAGGTGGAAGCCCTTTTTCCATCTTTTCACGGGTGGGATCCCCAGAAGATTTTGTCAGACCGGGGGACACGGTTCACCTCCGAACTTATGCAACATCTTTATCAACTTCTGGGGTGAAACCTCTTTTCACCCTCCATATCACCCCAGCTGTAATGGGAGGATTGAACGACAACACTCCATCCTAAAGTCCATTTTAAGGAAACTTTGCTCCCTTAAACCTAAGGAGGGCATCTTACCTACCCTGTGCATTGTTTGCCATGAGGGAAGTTCCCAGGATTCATTAGGGTTCTCACCCTTTGAACGTCTCTATGGTAGACAGGCCAGAGGTCCACTATCAATCCTTCATGACTTATGGACTAATGAAGAAGGAAGTGCTGAAGTTCAGTCCTTTTATCAGTTTCTCCTTGACTTAAGATCTAAACTGGAGGAGACCTCTGACTTAGTTTCTCAAAACTTAACTTTGTCCATGAACCAATATAAAACCTATTTTGATGCAAAGAGTCAGAGGAGAAGTTTTAATGTAGGTGATGAAGTTCTGGTACTTTACCAATAAAGGCAAATAAATTATTAGTGGCCTGGAAAGGCCCTCACAAAGTACTAAAGATTTGTGAAGTTGATTACCCCATAGAAGTCAAGGGGAAGCCTAAGCTGTATCATATAAACATTCTTAAGTATTACAGGAGAAACACTGTAAATTGTCTGAATACTTTTGATGTTGTTTTTCCTCATAACATGAGTCAATCCGGAGGAGTGTAAGTGTGTGTTATTGACACATCTGAGGTAGAAGATGAGGAACTGCCAGATGTTGTAACTTCTAGAACCCTCAGTTCCTACTAACTTAAATATTAATGATTCATTGACAGGGCAAGAAACTTGATCTCCTTAAATGTGTAAAGGCTTTTTCAGATGTCTTTACTGACATTCCTGGGTTAACCTCCACGGTTATCCATAAGATTAACTTAGTCACAGACACTCCCATCAAACGCAAATTATACCTGTGCCAGTTCATCTTAGGGAGGCATTCGACCGAGTAGACAGATTATTAAAACTTAACATCATAGAACTTCCAGTTTCTTCATATTGTTCAAGTGGTCATGGTTAAGAAAGAGGATAATTCCTATAGACTTGCTATCGATTTTCGAGGACTGAATGCTACCACTCGGTGGGATGCTGAACCCATGCTTATCATAGATAACGACCTCCATAAGTTTTATGATGCCACTTTCTTTACAGAAATTGATATCCACAAGCTAAGTTAAGTTAGACCCTTCATCCAAGCAGTACACCGCCTTTCCTACCACCAAGGTCTCATGCAATATAGGACAATGCCTTTTGGTCTCGTGCCTGTGCTATCTACGTAAGACTGATGAAGAAAGTTCTGGGGATATGCCTAACGTGTCCGTTTATTTTGACAATATTTACGTCATGACATCCACTTGGGATGAACACATCCGAACTTTGACGTCAGTCTTGCGCAGGTTATGCACATGGCCTCTGCAAAACCAAAGAAATGCTTTCTGGCATACACAGATTAGATATCTAGGTTTGTTCCTAGCAGATAACTCCTTGCAACCTCTTCCCCAGAAAATCAAAGCCTTAACAGAGTTTAAATTCCCAAGAACGAAAAACTCATGCGTGCTTCCTCGGTTCTGTTAATTTCTATGCTAAATTTATCCCCAATATTACTAACCTCATCGGAAGTTTATCGGACTACCAAGATATCGGACTACCTTAAGAAGTCTGGGGCCTCTTGAACTTTCCGCATAGTTGAGAAAAGTTTAATGAACTTAAGAAATATTCTCTAAAGGTCCCATAACAAGATTCCAGATATTAAGCAAACCTTTTTTAAGAACGATGCCTCCAATACAGGTTTAGGTGCCGTATTATTGCAGATCATGACGGTACCCTTTTCCTGTATGTTTCCTGAGTCGGAAACTTCTACCGGCCGAAACTAGATACTCAACCATTGAAAAGGAATGCTTAGCCCTTGTGTGGGGTATCTCCAAACTTAAATACTATTTACTGGGAAAGAATTCATTCTAGAAACAGACCATAAACCATTGGTATACCTAGAAACTTTTAAGGGAACCAACAATGCCTTTTGAGGTGGACATTGACACTCCAGGCTTTTAAGTTTCATATTGTATATCAATGGTTCATCTAATTATTTCTCTGACTGGTTAAGTCGTGACAGTCAGTAGAATATTTGTACTTATGCGACTTTCATTTATTTTGGGACTTTTACCTCATAATTTCTACTTCTATTCCTTGACTAGCAGTCTTGGTATGGGGAGTGAGGGAAAAAGTCCATAGATAGGAGTGATGAAGGTGAAGGTATGTAGAGGATGGTTGAGTGGTAGTTTGCTGGTTAAGTGGGGTGAGTGTCTCGCTGCTCCCATACCCCTCCTTTTTCACCCGGTGAGAGGTGTAATGCTGGGCCTGACTGCCGGTTGAAATCACTTGACTGACCACGCTCGATCCCACTTCCTCTGTGTCCTCTCCGGATCATCGGATTCAAGGCTGAGTGGGGGCCGGCGTACTCACCAATTGAGAAACAGAACAACCACCGCCATTTTGCACTACCACGTAGTACCTCAGTGCACAATAGAAACATCAGGCAACTGGACGTCACTAGGGGACCTTTCAACTGAGTCTCCGACATCATTTGTGACATTTAAAGTTTGGAAGACTGTTGGATTTGTGGAAAAACTCGAGGCAACAACACCACCACCACCAATACACCACCACGGAGTTAGCACCTAGATTCATTGCTTCTGTGTCCAGAGCCTCACAGCTGTAAATATTTAGCTTTGAATTATATATATTTTGTTTTCATTTTCATTTTCTTTAATATAGGATTATTATAATCATATTTAAGTATTTATTACTTAAAGTTCATTCTATTAAAATAGTGGTTATTTTTCTTGTTATTAGTCTTTTCTATTATTCTTTTCCTGGAAGATTGGCGACAATTCACATGGAAAATAAACACGTAAGAAGTATAATGTGATCCTTTATTGACAACGTATCGCCCACGCTGTGGGCTATATCGAGTCACAAACAGATCTACCTGGATGTTGTTGTAAGAACATAAGAACATAAAAAAGGGAGGAACACTGCAGCAGGCCTGTTGGCCCATACTAGGCAGGTCCTTCACAATCCATCCCACTAACAGAATAATTGCCCAACCTAATTTTCAATTCTACCCAAGAAATAAGCTTTGATGATTCTATTAATCAAGTGCGAGTCCCACTCAAATCCAACCCTCTCACTAATAAGAACATAAGAGACTCATAAGAACATCTGTATGGCTAAGTTCTACGTTACTCAACCTATAAGCGCTCGACTTAGGACACTCCCGAGCTTCAGAACTGCATCTGCCACTCCCGACCACGAATTAAGTTTGTCAAATCTTCCTGGTAATGAAAATATCCCTCGAATTTATAAACTAGTGAAGTAGAGCTTGATCATACAGAATGTAAAAAGACTTGGAGCCATGGTAAGCAGGAATCTAAAGCCAAGACAACAGTGCCCAAGTGTGCGAATAAGGCTAACAGACCACTAGGATTTACTCCCAAGAAGCATAAGCAACAGAAGTCCAAAAGTTATTTTACAGCTCTATGAAAATAAAAAATAGCAGCACAATGCGATCCCCCACCGACAACGTCCGCCTGCGGTTCTATCGATCACAGATCTGTTGTGACTCGATAAAGCCCACTGGTAAATCCAGCCCATATGGGGGTGACTTCTTCTTTTTGCTGTGGTTCCCCACGGTGGGTGTCTTCTATCGTCGCATCTTCATCGCAGGCTTCCTCTTGGCTCATCAGCAGATCTTGGGACTTCGGACTCTTGTAGTCCCAGTAGACGTCTCTTGACATGAGTGGAAGCTAGGCATCAGACTGTGGTTCTACCTACATAGGGAAGAAGATGGATGGGGATAAGAAAGAAGGAAGTAAGAGAAAGTATAGCTGTAGGGGTAGTCTTGGTCATCGTCAGGGTTCTCCTGGCGTCGTCATCGAGGAGGTCTCCATCGTCGTCATCGAGGGAGCGGGTGGGTGGCTGGACTGGGAGCAATGTCTCCAAGTCGTGGGTAGCCAGGTAAACCAGCCGGGCTGCCTTGTCCTTGCGGGTCAGATTCCCAGGTGCCATCGGGAAATGCCTGCGGGGATGGACGTCGTCACTGGACAGTCAAGAATGTAGTGAACTAGAGGCTTTGGGACCATCTGGTCGTAGTGGCAGCAAAGCTCCTCCCCCCTGCGTTCGATAAGGCGCTTTGCAGTACATAACATAGAAAGGAGGAACACTGCAGCAGGCCTGTTGGCCCCTACTAGGCAGGTCCTTCACAACCATCCCACTAACAGAATAAATGCCCAACCTAATTTTCAATTCTATCCAAGAAATAAGCTTTGATGATTCTATTAACTCAAGTGGAGTCCCACTCAATCCAACCCCTCTCATTCATGTATTTATCCAACCTAAATTTGAAACTACCCAAGGTCCTAGCTTCAATAACCCTACTAGGCAGACTGTTCCACTCATCAACTACCCTATTTCCAAACCAATATTTTCCTATATCCTTTCTAAATCTAAACTTATCCAATTTGAATCCATTATTGCGGGTTCTCTCTTGGAGAGATATCCTCAAGACCTTATTTATATCCCCCTTATTAATACCCATCTTCCACTTATATACCTCGATCATGTCTCCCTCATTCTTCGTCTTACAAGTGAATGTAATTTAAGGGTCTTCAATCTTTCTTCATACGGAAGATTTCTAATGCTATGAATTAACTTTGTCATTCGTCGCTGAATGTTTTCTAACGAATTTATATCCATTCTGTAAAATGGAGACCAGAACTGAGCTGCGTAATCTAGGTGAGGCCTCACTAATGATGTATAAAGCTGTAATATAACCGCTGGACTTTTGTTGCTTACACTTGATATAAATCCCAGTAATCTATTTGCTTTATTTCTACGCTTAGGCATTGGTGACTTGGTTTGAGGTTGCTGCTTACCATAACCCCCAAATCCTTTTCGCATTCTGTACGGCTGAGTTCAACATTATTAAGCTGGTAGGTGCTAGGGTTATGAACATTCCCGAGCTTTAGAACTTTGCATTTATCTACATTAACTGCATCTGCCATTTTCTGACCAGGAATTGAGTTTGTCTAAATGCTCCTGAAGTTCCGTGACATCTACGTCTGAATCAATTATCCTACCTATCTTCGTGTCATCAGCGAATTTGCTCATATCACTAGTAATTCCCTCGTCAAGGTCATTTATATATATAAACAACAACGGGCCCAAAGCAGATCCTCGAAACGCCACTTGTTACAGATCCCCACTCAGATTTAACCCCATTTATGCACACCTCTTCTTCCTATTAGTGAGCCATGACTCGATCCATGAAAACACTTTTCTCCCAATGCCGTGAGCAGCCACTTTCTTTAACAGTCTCTGATGTGGTACTCTATCAAAGCCTTACTAAAATCCAAATAAACAATATCGAATTCTTTATCATGATCAACTGCCTCAAAAGCCTTACTGAAAAAGTTAATAAATTAGTTAGGCAGGAACGGCCCCTGGTGAATCCATGTTGAGTATCATTAATCAAATTATGCCTATCGAGATGGCTTTTATGTCATACCAGTGCCGGCTCTGAGATGCTCCGGTGCTGGAGTGGGCGTCTGCTGCCGAGGCTGCCCCAGGTGCACCTGCCTGCGGCTAATGGCAATTGTAGTTGCAGTTTGGGCCGGCAAATGTGGCAGACTTAGCCGCTCCATCTGGCGCATCATTCCCCACAATTTCGATGTGGCTTGATATAGAGTTTATTGTCTCTTGCCGGCCCTGCTCATCAAGTGAGTGTAGGTCTCTCCTGATGGCGGTGAGGAGCCGGATGTTATCCCTGGGTTCCTTATGCCTGTATCGACGCCCTGGAGTCGATGTGGATGACTGGAGATTGGCGGTGTTCCAGGAGCGCATGTTGAATGGCCCTGTGGATGGCGTGGAGTTCTGCCTGGTGGATGCTGCAGTGGTCTGGGAGGCGCCAGCCGGCCGTTAGGGAGGAGTGATGTATCCCGGCACCCGTGCGGCCGGCCTCGGGGTCTCTTGAACCATCAGTGTAGTACACTGTACACCCTGGATGCTCCGCTGCAGCGATGCTTGCGGCTGCCCACCGCTGCAGCACGTGCCGCTTGCTGGCTAGAAGGTTTGCAAGGGGGGTTACAACAGGTTCCGGTGCCCATGGCGGTGGCACGGTGTACCCATCGACTGGCCGGTCGCACTCCTTGTCCTCGAGGAGCAGCCTAGGCAGGAGCTCCTTTGTCACGTCCGCAGCCGACCACAACCATAGTCGGACACGGCCTCCCGCGAAGTCGCCTCGCTGACGGTCGAGGAGGTCTCTCAGAAAGCGCTCACCGCCTGGTAGCTGGACATATTTGGCCACCCACCTGGCGGCAACGAGGGCAACTCTGTAACTTAGGGGCTGCAGTTGGGACTCTCTGTTCAGAGACACTGAGTTGGTCCAGCCCGGGGCCCCGAGCAAGACCTATCTGCAGCATTTTGTATGACGCTGAGGCGCTTGAGGCACGAGGGATGAGCATGGGCCAGGGTGATTGCCCCATAGTCGACAAGAGAGCGCACCGCCTGCACGTAGAACATCCGGAGAATATCGTAGCTGGCACCAGCGCTAGCATAGAAAATCCTAGTTTTCTATGGAAATCCTAGTTTTCTATAGAATCCTAGTTTTCTATAGAAAATCCTAGTTTTTCTATAGAAAATCCTAGTTTTCTATAGAAAATCCTAGTTTCAATAGAAAATCCTAGTTTTCTATAGAAAATCATAGTTTTCAATAGAAAATCCTAGTTTTCTATAGAAAATCATAGTTTTCTATAGAAAATCCTAGTTTTTCTATAGAAAATCATAGTTTTTCTATAGAAAATCCTAGTTCTTCTATAGAAAATCCTAGTTTTTCTATAGAAAATCCTAGTTTTTCTATAGAAAATCCTAGTTTTTCTATAGAAAATCCTAGTTTTTCTTTAGAAAATCCTAGTTTTTCTATAGAAAATCCTAGTTTTTCTATAGAAAATCCTAGTTTTTCTATAGAAAATCCTAGTTTTTCTATAGAAAATCCTAGTTTTTCTATAGAAAATCCTAGTTTTTCTATAGAAAATCATAGTTTTCTATAGAAAATCATAGTTTTCTATAGAAAATCATAGTTTTCTATAGAAAATGCTAGTTTTATATAGAAAATCATAGTTTTTCTATAGAAAATTCTAGTTTTGTATAGAAAATCCAAGTTTTGTATAGAAAATCCAAGTTTTGTAAAGAAAATCCAAGTTTTGTATAGAAAAGCCAGGTTTTGTTTAGAAAATCCTAGTATACAATAGAAAATCCTATTTTTCTATAGAAAATCCTAGTTTTTCTATAGAAAATCCTAGTTTTTCTATAGAAAATCCTAGTTTTCTATAGAAAATCCTAGTTTTCTATAGAAAATCCTAGTTTTTCTATAGAAAATCCTAGTTTTCTATAGAAAATCCTAGTTTTCTATAGAAAATCCTAGTTTTCTATAGAAAATCCTAATTTTCTATAGAAAATCTTAGTTTTCTATAGAAAATCCTAGTTTTCTTTAGAAAATCAGAGTTTTCTATAGAAAACCCTAGTTTTTCTATAGTTTTTCCTAGTTTTCTGGATATTTTCCTAGTTTTCTGTATATTTTCCTAGTTTTCTAGACATTTTCCTAGTTTTCTGGACATTTTCCTAATTTTCTGGATATTTCCCTAGTTTTTCTCGATATTTTCCTAGTTTTTCTGGACATTTTCCTAGTTTTCTGGATATTTTCTTAGTTCTCTGGATATTTTCTTAGTTCTTTGGATGTTTTCCTAGTTTTCTGGATATTTTCCTAGTTTTTCTAGATATTTTCCCAGTTTTCTGGATATTTTCCTTGTTTTTCTGGATACTTTCCTAGTTTTCTTGATATTTTCTTAGTTTTTCTTAATATTTTCCTACTTTTCTGGATATTTACCTAGTTTTTCTGGATATTTTCCTAGTTTTCTGGATATTTTCCTCTTTTTTCTGGATATTTTCCTAGTTTTCTGGATATTTTCTTAGTTCTCTGGATATTTTCCTAGTTTTCTGGATATTTTCCTAGTTCTCTGGATATTTTCCTAGTTTTTCTGGATATTTTCTTAGTTCTCTTGATATTTTCCTAGTTTTCTAGATATTTTCCTAGATTGTTTGGATATTTTCTTAGTTCTCTTGATATTTCCTAGTTTTCTAGATATTTTCCTAGTTTTCTGGATATTTTCCTAGTTTTCTGGATATTTTCTTAGTTCTCTGGATATTTTCCTAGTTTTCTAGATATTTTCCTATATTTTCTGCACATTTTCCTAGTTTTCTGGATATTTTCTTAGTTTTCTGGATATTTTCTAAGTTCTCTGGATATTTTCCTAGTTTTCTAGATATTTCTCTAGATTTTTTAGATTTTTTCTTAGTTCCCTGGATATTTTCCTAGTTTTCTAGATATTTTCCTAGTTTTCTAGATATTTTCCTAGATTTTCTGGATATTTTCTTAGTTTTCTGGATATTTTCTTAGTTCTCAGGATATGTTCCTAGATTTCTAGATATTTTCCTAGTTTTCTGGATATTTTCTTAGTTTTCTGTATATTTTCCTAATTCTCTGGATATTTTCCTAATTCTCTGGATATTTTCCTAGATTTCTAGATATTTTCCTAGTTTTTCTGGATATTTTCTTAGTTTTCTGGATATTTTCTAGTTCTCTGGATATTTTCCTAGTTTTCTAGCATTTTCCTTGTTTTCTGGATATTTTCATAGTTTTGTGGATATTTTCTTAGTTCTTTGGATATTTTCCTAGTATTCTAGATATTTTCCAAGTTTTTCTGGATATTTTCCTAGTTTTTCTGGATATTTTCCTAGTTTTTCTGGATATTTTCTTTGTTTTTTGGATATTTTCTTAGTTATCTGGATATTTTCCTAGTTTTCTAGATATTTTCTTAGTTCTCTGGATATTTTCCTAGTTTTCTAGATATTTTACTATATTTTTTGGATATTTTTTTGTTCTCTGGATATTTCCCTAGTTTTCTAGATATTTTCCTAGTTTTTCTGGATATTTTCTTAGTTTTCTGGATATTTTCTTATTTCTCTGGATATTTTCCTAGTTTTCTAGATATTTTCCTAGATTTTTTGGATATTTTCTTAGTTCTCTGGATATTTTCTTAGTTTTCTAGATATTTTCTTAGTTTTCTAGATATTTTCCTATTTTTTCTGGATATTTTTCTAGTTTTTCTGGATTTTCTCTTATTTTCTGGATATTTTCCTAGTTTTTCTGGATTATTTCTTTGTTCTCTGGATATTTTCCTAGGTTTTCTGGATATTTTCCAAGTTTTCTGAATATTTTCTTAGTTCTCTGGATATTTTCTTAGTTCTTTGGATGTTTTCCTAGTTTTCTGGATATTTTCCTAGTTTTTCTAGATATTTTCCCAGTTTTCTGGATATTTTCCTTGTTTTTCTGGATATTTTCCTAGTTTTCTAGATATTTTCTTAGTTTTTCTTTATATTTTCATACTTTTCTGGATATTTACCTAGTTTTTCTGGATATTTTCCTAGTTTTCTATTTATTTTCCACTTTTTTCTGGATATTTTCCTAGCTTTCTGGATATCTTCTTAGTTATCTGGATATTTTTTTTAGTTT
>WNWK01042222.1:0-16077 GCA_009830355.1 Cherax destructor | reverse complement strand
AGTAAAAAGGGGCCCCTACTCCCCTCCCCTCGCAGGGGCATGCCCCCCCGGGGCCATGGGCAAAAACCCCTCCTGTGTCCCTCATGTTATTGAAAAAAAAGTAAAAGCCCCCGAAGAACTTATCATTGCTCCCCCCCCGATTGAGGCCCAAAAAAACCCTTAAAAACCCAAACCCGGGGTAAAAGATCTAGGGCAAAGACCCCCTTTTTCCCCTTGGTTTGTTCTGCATTGTTAAGGTCGCCTGTTTGCGATTGTAATTACTTGTTAATATATATATATATATATATATATATATATATATATATATATATATATATATATAGCCTTAAAAGGGGGAAAAAAAGGCAAAAAGGGAAAAAAAATTTTTTTGGATTCCTGAACCCATTTGAATATTCCCCCCACCCCATCTTTTCTTTTTTTTTTCCCAAAGGTATTTTCCCATAATATGGTACAAAATTTAAAAGAGATACATTTTGATATAAAGTTTAAATATACAGTACACGAGATGTACATATTGTTCAGTTTGTCACTGATTAAAAGGGAAAATCCATCCAGCTCCTCAGAGCTGGGGCGCCCCCCAAAAACAGCATGCTTTCCCCCGGCAGCAGCGCTGAGTTGCTGGAAAGAAAGCACTGCCCTGGGACCCCCCAGCCTGGGTTTTTTTTCCTTGAGGAATTTAGATGCACTCTTTCCCCATCCCCCAAAAGGGGTCTTGACCCTTTTGGGAACAAACGTATAATGATGGGAAGCTCCTTTTTCTCAACTTTTGGGACCCCCTGGGGTGGCACCCCCCTCCTTTCCCCCTGGTGTATTGGAGATGGGGGATCAGTCAAGGTAGATGCACATGTGTAGTCCCACCCCCCCTGCTTGCCGTCTGTCCCCCCTTGAAGGGTAAACCATCTGGACGCTTTTGGCTATCAGATCCCGAAAGTTGGGGGGGCCCCCTTTCTGGGCATCCGGCTGTTGGAGGCTCCTCTTGAAATTTTATTAACCTCTTTTCTTTCCCTCGGTTTCCCCCGACCATGGTACCCCGTATCGGTTGCTGCTTCCCCTTAAAAAATACACCGGGGTTTTTTGGGGAAAAAGGGGGGCAAGTCAAGGGAACCCCAATGGGTGGTCTGTGGGTCGGGGTGTGTGAAGGGCTGGAGTTGGGCACCCCAAAAAAAAGCCCCCCGTGAATGATCCCCCCCTGCGGGGGGGGGGCTCCCCTTTCCCCTGACCCCTCTGAAGCATTGCTGAGGCTATACTCTATAATTTGGGGCATCCCAGTGCATTTTTTAGTTGTTGGGGGAGCAGGCCTGGTTTCAAGGGCCCGTTTGATTACCCCGATCCTTGCCCCGTAAAACTTTTGGTCAAGGGGTTTCCCCCTTTTCCCCCAAGATGTTCAAAACCCTGCTACAAAAACCTTCGGAGCAAAGCATGAAGACAGGGAAAACAGGTAGCTCAATCTGGATGATTCGGAACCCAAAGCCCCCTAGTCTGACTAGGAGCGGGGGGCCCTGCCCATCTTCAAGTAATTAAATACTTTAGTAAAGATCTGCCTCAGAAACTGTCATATTTCAGATAGGGTTATCAATGGGAAAGGGCACATCTTAGGAAATATTCCCCCTGGGGAGACTCAACATTTTTTGGGGAAAAGGGGGAACATCGGGTTTTCCAAAATTGCCTGTTCGTTTTTTCCATTCTCCCCAATTTTTCCAGTTTCTTCCGAAATTTGGCGGCATCGCTTCCCCGAGGTGCCCCAAGCAAGATACTATTTGGGGGGGGAATGACGTTGATCCGGGTAGTTTTGACTCCTGCATCTTTCCCTTTTGATTGACTGAGAGATTTCACTTTTGGGGTGGATTCAGGATGAAAAAAATTTTTTTTCCCCCGGTATCACCTGTGAAAGATCATCAGAAGGGACTCCTTTGTACCTGTAGGGGCCTATCCAGAAACCAGATGTTTAGCTCACTGGTCAGTCTGACTGTGTTTCCCCCAAAAATCATACAAAAAAAATGGTGCGAGGGGGGGAAACCCCCCTGATGAGGGGGTTTATGTTCCCCAAAAGGGGGGAAAAACCTTCTTTAGCTGAAAAAAAAGGGAAAGACCGGGGAAATGTTCTTTTACAGCCTAATACCACGTCCTTTTCGGGGTATTAAATGCATTCTTGAAATCAAATTTTAACCACTGCGTTGTCCTCAGGCAGGTTGTCGATATCCCCCTTTTTGCATGAACCACTGTTTCCCTTTTCACCAACTGGGTAGGCCGGGGGTTTGACCCCGATAAAATTGCCCCCCCCAAAAAGGGCCCCACAATGTCCATGTCACCTTATCCACTCCGCCATCACCCTACAAAAACTATGACCCTAGGAACTGGGTTTTTTTATTTGGGGGACACTCGTGGCATGGTATGCTAAAAGGTTAATTTCAGCCTCCTCCGTTTGAATATCCCCTCAACAAGCAGTTTCCCGTAAAACCATGGTTTTTTTTGGGTCGTGGGGTTGGGGAAATGAATGTAATTTTTTCCCTTTTTTAGGCGGACAATTTTCTTTTAAACCTTCCCGCCGTTTTTTTAAAAAAGTTCAAAAAATTGTTTTTTGGTTTCATATATATATATATATATATATATATATATATATATATATATATATATATATATATATATATATATATATATATATATATATTTTTATGTGTGTGTGTGTGTGTGTGTGTTTTTACTCACCTGTTTGGGTTGCAGGGGTCGACCGTCCGGGCCCCCCCCTTTCAGGGCCCCGCTAGGGGTCGCCCTGCTCCATGGGCTTTTATACCCCCTTCTTGGGGAAACCCCTGCCCCACTGTTTCCCCTACCACTTTTTGGGTTTTGTGAACCCAGACGGGGATGTTAACTAAAAGAAAACCCAGGGGGGGGGAAAATTTTATTACCACACTTCTGTTTGGGAGTTTTGAAATTTTTGCGGGGCAACCAGGGGATTTCTAGAGAGGTAGTGCGGGGCCCCGCCACTTTTCCCCTCGGGGGGAAACCGTGGAGGTGACCCCCTTTCCCCTTTTTGAGAACCCCCCCGGGGCCTTTTTTGCCCTTTTTTAAATTTAATGGCTAAATTAAAAAAATGGCTTTTTCATTTTTGTTTTGTGTGTGGGGCCCCTTTATACCCCTACCTTTTCCCCAGGCGCATACAGCTTTTTTTAAAAGGTATGGTGTAAAAAAGGTATTCAAGTATACCGGGAGGGGGGTTTCGGGGTTCAACCCCCCCGGGCCCCCTTCCACCAGGCCCCCGGGGATCGGGTCTGATCAGCCGGGGGTTCGCTGGCCGCACCAAACCCCCCATATATATATATAAAAACAAAGTATTTGCCTTTTGACAGAAGAAGGCGGGGATTTTCCCCCATTGGTTTATATTCAATGTCAAAATTTCCCCTGTCCCCAAATTGGGGTTTTGAAACTTAATCTGGGGTTTTCGGGTTTTTGCAACAAACCCTTTTTAAAAAATGCTTTGCTTGAACCCAATTTAAAACGACGACCCCCCTTTTTTCCAAAGTCTTCATCTCGCGGGGTTTAAACCCAAAAATCGCCCCCTTTCTTACCATAAACGATCCCCCCTACTTTTAAATCTAGGTGAAGAGGCAGCGGTTGCAAGGAGACTACAACTGCTAAAAACATATCTAGGTTTTGTTCACACAATGTAACTATCATCATATAACAAACTAGCCGCACCCTGTAGGGAAACCCCCCAATGTAACTTTTTAAAAAGAGTGGGGTTTTTCCCCACTGCGGGGGGTGGGCAAAAGGAAATCATCTCATTTCCCACCGTGGGGGCGGTAGTTAAATGTTTACAGGGGCATAATGGGGTTAGTGCTGGTTGGGGAGAGGGGATGGGTAGTGGTGGGGCGAGGGTGGTGCTTGGTGGGGTGCTTTATAAAAATAATAATAATTCACTGTTAATTCACAATGTCGAAACAACAGTTTAGACGAGGTTTCGTCGGTCCTGGACCAATATAAGGCCACGACTCTATGGTCCACAACAGGCCAAAAAAGTCAGCTAATATTTCCTTTTCCCTATTCCGAATTTAAATTTTGAATTGTCCCAGCCACGGGATCTACCTGGCGAGTGGTCCAAAATAATGCACTCCGGCCCCGGGCCCAGGCCAGGGCCCCCCGGTGGATGGCCAAAACGAACAGACTGTTGGTGTTAGCTGCCGAAGTTCATCACAAGCACCACACCCTGGTTGATCGGGGGTGACTTATGAAACCAGTTTTCTTGAAGAACGAGGGGACTATTGGTAAATTCCCCTCATGTATGAAGGGGTGATGTTGGAAAGTCTTGGTTCCTTCACACTTATTGAGTTTTCCTAAGTGTACTTATTGCACCACTGCGTTTATTTTTGTGTGTACTGTCTGTCTTGTCTCTTATTTTCATGGGGAATGATTTGTGTGTGTAGATTTGGAGTCAATCGTCTTAGAATTTTCCAGGTGTAGATTATAATGTGTGTCTCTCGTCTACGTTCCAAGGAGTACGGGTCGAGGGACTTCAAACGGACAATGAAGGTTCTTCAATAATAATAATGATAATGATAATAATAATAATAAGAAGAAGAAGAAGAAGAAGAAGAAAAGCCAATGTCGGCGTCAGGTACACTAAAAATATGCTAAAGCAGGTAAGATGAGAGGCGGGAGATGCAAGGAGGATAGTGAAGGAAGGGAAGGTTTATAATGGAATGGCGAGGCTAAGATAGTGACCCTTTTGTAGGTTCTCCAATAATCTATAAACCTATCTTGTGTTGACTGCTAGATATGCACCCCCAGGTATACTGTTGTGGGGGGATATGTATGTTTACTGAGGGAGGGGAAGGGAGGGAGTGGAGTGGTGCTCATAGAGGGAACTAGATCACCACTTCAGTGGGGTGCCAGATCAACCAGGCTGCAAGGGATATGCGGGCCGCCAACAGCAACAGCCTGGTCGACTAGGAAGTCATCAGGGAGGTGTGGCCCTGGTCCAGGCGGAGTAGGGAGACTCCCCGCACAGGTCACGGGTAGAGGCCTCCAGGTGAGTAATTTAGAAGTACACTTGTAAATCAACTAGCAGTACACCTGTAAATGACAAAGTTATTTGACAAAGAGAACAGTGCAGCGTCATGTCAGGTTAGTCACAGTATACCTACATAACAGGAACTGTTACACCAAAGGTATTACATTGAATTAGTCACAGTATACCACATAACAGGAACTGTTACCAAAGGGTGTTGCATTGAATTAGTCACAGTATACCTACATAACAGGAACTGTTACCAAAAGGTATTATATTGATTTGCCTACATTAAATTATTCTTTACTATGTATTACAAGGAGGCAACTTGCTCTATTTATTATAAAAAGCAGCGCTCCCCACATGCATACATTGGCAACCTAGTACTGTGGTAACTCACACTAAATACACGTCTCTGAGAGGAATGAAAAAGGAATAATCACCAACAAGAGGCAACAAAGTATTTACTGGATCTGTGTTCTGGAAAACACTTTATCTCTAAGGATAGCACGAGTTTTACAAGAAACGTCAGACCAATCTATGGGGACTCTTTAATCTTGTCTTGCGCAGCTGCAAGATAATATGAAATGTAAGTCCTAGGTGTTGAGTGAGCAACCATCACAACCACGTACGGTTGTACAGAGACGAGAGGTTAGTGACAGTAACATCTGAGTGACGAGTGAAGCTAGTAGAGACCTTGGTAATAGTAACATCTGAGTGACGAGTGAAGCTAGTAGAGATCTTGGTAATAGTAACATCTGAGTGACGAGAGTGAAGCTAGTAGAGACCTTGGTAATGATAACATCTGAGGTGACGAGAGTGAAACTAGTAGAGACCTTGGTAATAGTAACATCTGAGTGACGAGAGGAAACTAGTAGAGCCCTTTGGGTTAGTAACATCTGAGTGACAGAGTGAAGCTAGTAGAGACCTTGGTAATAGTAACATCTGAGTGACGAGAGGAAGCTAGTAGAGACCTTGGTAAAGTAACATCTGAGTGACAGAGTGAAGCTAGAGAGACCTTGGTAATAGTAACATCTGAGGGTGACGAGAGTGAAGCTAGTAGAGCCCTTTGGGTAATAGCAATTCAGACGCCTTGCCAATATAAATAAAAACCTGCAGTACACGTGAATACAAGTAGGGCAGGACTGAGTGAGAGAGAGAGGAGGACTGGGTGCCCTCTAGACCCGACAGGATATTGCACAGGGTTCAGGGGTACCCCTGTGTACAGAGGACTTTGGCCCCCTTTCCAGTCGCAGAATCAGATGTATCCGATGTCATAAGAGCCCCTCGAGGTAATCTATCAAATATACCAAAGGAAACTGTATAAGAGCAGATGACAGCAACTTGTACAGAAGAACATCAATAACTGGACTAAACGGTAGATAACTGAGACACCATAATTGAAGCAAACAGAACACTCAACTGTGACGCAGCTATCCCCGAATGTTTGCAAAGATGGAGAAACTAGTGACGGAAATGGCATATGGTGGTATGGAGACACAGAGGCCTGGTCACAGACCGGGCCGCAGGGCATGGCCCCTGGAACTCTTCCAGGATACAGAGGATGATAAAAACGAAATGCTAAGTATGTGGCCAGTCCTGTGGTTAATTGTCCACTTATTGAGAATATAGAGATAAAAGGGATAATAACCCAATGCGACATGTCAAGATATCCTATTAAGGGAAATAAGATACCAGATAAGGAACTGTAGATATAAATCCAGATGTACTCTGTTAACCCTTTCGGGGCCTAGTTCCTAGGTCCTTGTGTATCCATATGGTCTTGCGCTATTCTCCACAGGATGGATATGAGGGGCACAGTAAACAGCCACTTTGTGGCTAAAATCTAACCTCTAATCCATACAGAGGGAATGTGAAAAAAAACACTTATGTACAGTTCATTTATTAAGGAAGTTCGCCACGAGTGTTTTTTCATGAGGACTGAAGAAACCACTCGTGGCGAAACGTTTCCTCCAATAAGAACATAAGAAAGGAGGAACACTGCAGCAGCCTGTTGGCCCATACTAGGCATGTCCTTTAATCCATCCCACTAACAGAATATTTGCTCAACCCAATTGTCAATGCTACCCAAGAAATAAGCTTTGATAATTCTATTTACTCAAGTAGTCCCACTCAAATCCAATCCCTCACCATGAATTTATCCAACCTAAATTTGAAACTCCCCAAGGTCCTTGCTTCAATCCCTACTAGGAAACTGTTCCATTTCATAAAAAATTTATAAACTTCACTTAAAAAATCCAAAATTTATTTTTTAAAATGTGAGTTATTTTTAACAAGTCACCAAACCTGTCGCCAAAAAACTCTGACATCATTTTTTTATCTGATACCCTTCAGTCCTTTATAAGCTCCCTTTCATAGCAGATTTTTTTGATAAGATATTAAATATGTACTAATAAAAGTTAAAATATATTTTTTTTTTCCGTCCAATTTTTGAACTTTTTGATAATCAACAATTTCTGCCCCAGTTTTTCGTTTGGCACTTCTGGGGTTAAATTACCGGGGGGGTTTAATTGGGATGACCTTACTTTTCGGGTGGGTGGGGCTGGTTGTCAATATGATATTTCAGAGCATAGTCCAGCTGCCCAGGCAACTTTTTTTCCCGAGTGGGGAAATTAGATCTAACAAAAGACCCCAAATGGATGTGTTTAAAAAATTTCAGGTCAAAAGAGAGGAAATGGGTATAAAAAAGGGGAAGGGGATTTAAGAAATTAATACAATTAAAGAGAGAAAAAAAAAAAAGAATAAGAAAAGCAAAAAAAATTTATAAAAAAGTCGAAAGATTCGAAGACAACCCAAAAGGGGGTTCTTTCAGGAAACAGAAGTAAGATTGGGGACAAGATAGGCCCACAAGAAACCCCAGATTACTGACAGATATAAATGTTGAATTTTTTCATTGCCTATTTCCCCCATTTTTTATAAAATACTAGAGAAATTCGGGAAAAAAAATTAGTGAACAGGGCGATAATAAACTATGACCATTTGGGTAACTTGAATGGTCCCGAAAATGAAAAATTAAAACCTAACAAACCCCAGGCCCGATGAGCTGTTTTTTGGGGTTTTTTAAAAGGGAAAGTAAAGAGGAACTTTGCATCCATTTGGGTAATCTTTTCAAATACCAATCCAAAAAGTGCCCAAAGGGAAAAAGGGGAATACCATTTAAATGGTGACAGGGCCTTAGTTTGAACTATAGACCAATATCCTTACCTTCAAAATTGGAAATTCATGGAATCAAAATGCGAGGAATTGAGCCATCTTAAAAGGTAAATTTATTAATGAACCAAAGGTTTTTTGGGGGGGTTCCCGTCTTACGAATTAACTAACTTTTTCATAAGGTATTTGAGGGGGTAGATCATGGAATGAAAGATATTGTGTATATGGACTTAGAAGTTTGATTCCCCTAAACGTTGGGGAAAACTTAAGACACACGGGAAAAGGGGAAATTTTATTTATGAACTGTACTGTATAAGGGTTTTTTCCTTTTTTTCATTCCCAAGAATACCTGCAGACTTATGTACTTGGATACACGGGGGATTATGGAACACACTGGGTGTATTTTTGGTTGGTATTATTAACAAAAGTTTTGTTTTTGGTTACTAAAATTCTAACTTCACAACCGGAATGGTTGTATATTTTATTCACCCAAGAATGTGTTGTATACCGATTCTAGCGCCAAAAATGGTTATACCGATTCTAGCGCCGAATGTTGTTTCGATTCTAGGGGAGGGAATGATTCTGCGAAAAATGTGTTTTTACGATTCAGCACCAAGAATGTGTTGTAACATTTAGGCCAAAAGGGGTTGATTCTTAAAGGGCCCGAATTTCTGTATAATGGTTCGACCAAGTCTATAAAATTTTAGGAAGAATGTCTGTAAATTATTCTTAAAGAATGTGCTGTTAAAAACTAGTGCCAAGAAGGTGAAATGGTTCTTTGCAACAAGAAGTGCTGTATAATGTTTTAGGGAAAAGTGCTGTATAATGCACACCAAGAATGGTTTAAATTTTGGTAAAAAAAAAATGTGTTGTATAAAGGTTCAACCAAGAATGTGCTTTTAAGGTTCTAGCACCAAGAATGTGCATAATGATTCTAGCGCCAAGGAGTGCTGTATAATATTCTAGCGCCAAAAATGGCTTTTAAGATTCGCACCAAGAATGTGTTAATGACAGGCCAAGAACTGTATAATGATTCTAGGGCCAAAATGTGTTTTAAAATTTTAGACCAAGAACGATAATTATTCACACCCAAAAGTTGGGTTAAAAATTTTTAGCGCCAAGAATTTCAAAAATTTTGGAAGAACGAATAATGATTCAGCACCAAGAATGTGCTATATAATGGTTTACACCAACATGTGTATAAATGGTTTAGCACCAAGAATTTCTATATAATGGTTCTGACCCAAAAATGTGCTATAAAAGTTCTACACCAAGAATGTGCTATATAATGGTTCTAGCACCAAGCATGTGCTATATAATAGTTTTTTTACCAAGAATGTCTATATAATGGTTCTAGCACCAAGCATGTGCTATATAATATTTTTAGCACCAAGAATGTGCTATATATGGTTCTAGCACCAAGAATGTGCTATAATGGTTCTAGACCAAGAATGTGCTATATAATGGTTCTAGCACTGAGAATATTCAGAATATTGAAATATTCAGAATATTGAGAATATTCTCATTCATTCAATCTTCAACAACAGTGGTAATAATACAGCAACGGCGGCTGCGGTAACAGCAGCGGCAGTAACAACAGCAGCAGCAACAGCATCAGTTGCTGTAACATAATCTCAGCTCTCATCCCAGATCCGCTGTAGGCAGGAAACCCGGGGTTGATGGCGCCGCCCTTTCCCTCTCCGCTCCACTTGTTTCTTATTAATGATTATTGATTTCTGCCGGAGCCTGACCCTTGGCCAGTCTTGTCGGTGCTTGCCTGGTCATCCAGGCTGTTGGTGTAGCGGCTCGCTGGCCCACGTATCCATCACAGCCCGCTTGATCTGGCACTTTTGGGGATGCTTGTCCAGGTGCTGGCATGTTGACTAGTCTAGGTCCACGGATGCTGATATATTGTTCTCCAGTGTGACCACCGCGGCTGCCTCTCACTGGGTTTACTCACGACTCGCGAAATCGCAATAATACGATTGTAAACAAATCAGGGAATGGGTGGGGCTTGAACCCATGGCGAGTGAGTTCTAAACCTTGTTCACTCTAGTACGTTTTAATGATAGTGTTTAGGTTGGACCAGATCCCATTAGATTCTTCCGTGTGTATATTATCATTTTGTTTTTCCTCCTCTTTTTCTTCCTCCTCCTCCCTCCCCTCCTCCCCCTCTAGAGAAAAACTCAGCAATTTTTGGGATTCTCCCACTTTTAAATACTTTATTGGCTCTTGGCAGTTTGTTATCTTTATATCTGTTCCATCTGTAACATCTGTGTCTTAACGGAGCTGTCAACAGTGAACAGTACGCCTGGCAAAGAGCACAAGTGATTTGAAAAATTTCATTGTACACTTTTGCCATTCTTCAAACTCGCATCGTTTTAATACTATGTTCTGAGAGTCCAGTTGGCAGTTTCTTAATACTCCTCTAAACTTACAAGTGCTATTTTCCTTTATTTTAAAGATGCTGTTTTATGGTAGTGTTGAGCTACATAAGCCTTTAAAGACTTATATTTAGTCAAAGCGGATTAAATAAAACGGTTGTAATGGTCTGCGGAGGGCGAGCTTGGTAACGGGGGTGTTATTGTAACCTGGCTTCAGGGTCCCACCCTAGCAACCTGCAGGGCCAAGCAAGGGTTCCTACTCGGCAACCTTTATCAAAGACCATCCATGGCCCCTCGCAACTTAGCCAGGGGCCAAGTTTGGTGATGATTACCTGGTCAGGCACGGTTGGCTCTTGTTGACCAGCGAGCGTGAAGATCAAACTCTGACTGATCAGAGTCTGGTCCAGGCCGGGTGCAGACAAGCCACATATGCCAACTATTGCTCGAACGAAGGAAGAAAGTTACACGGATACTGAAAGTACGTGATTATCCGAGCTTGGGGCCGGACAAATAGATGGGTGGAAATTATTGGTTTTAAGAAGAATCTGCACTGTATGGGCCAGTAGGCCTACTGCATTGTTCCTCCATTCATATTTTCTCATATACCGTATTTTCCCGGGGATAAGGCGGGCCTTTTCCCCACTAAAATCTTGAAAAACACCCTGCCCTTTAAAGCTCAAGGTCTGGGTCAGTGGTGTGGTGAATGTTTACAAAACCGACAAGTTGAACAATTAACCTTGTGCAGCATATGGGAATCTTAGGGGTAAACGTTTTCCCCCACAGTGGCTTCATAGTCCAAAAAAGAAGAACAGTGGAAAGGAGGGTAGTTTGAGATAATCAGTCCCTCAGCCCTGAATCGAGGTGTTCAGTCCATCGATCTTGTAGAAACTACAGCGAGGTGGTAGAAGTGGCTTATATACTGTAGTCAGGGGAGTGGAAGAGGAGGAGGCGGATCACAGTGGGACCATCCACTAGGTAGTAGGTCTTCGTCCAAGGTTGGACAGTGTTGAATTCCATATCAAGATCATAATGTTGCAGTGTCTGACTGCAACATCATGCAGGTCAAGGGTAGGATTTGGGTTACGTTTCAGGGAAAGTAAAAGGATAATTAACCCTTGAATATATTAGTGATTTAACTTTATAAGTCTGTCGTGCGGTCTTATATGCCGGAAAATAAGGTATACATACTTTTATTTTCCCTATGTGTTTGTTAATAATTTTAATTCTGAATTGTTCCTTGCAACCATAGGAGAGGGTGGTTCTAGAGCGGACTGGTGAAGACTAGACCAGACCCGTGAGGAAGATCATCTCCACAACTACTAACAGATAACACAAATTTACTCTTTCACAGTTCCGATAAAATTACAGTTCTGTTAGCTGGTCATGGACTGGGCTGGGGCGTTACCCGGAACAGCTAGCAAACACAGGGTATATTGAAAATGTTTAGACTTTGTGTTTACCTGCATGTAAACACTAGACCGAAACGGTTTATACACCCCGGAACACACCCTCAGGTAGACTCCATGTAACTCTTGAAGACATGCGATTTGCAGCCTACGTCGCATCAGTAGCCATCACCTGGCTGGATGGGTACGCTGGTCTGCTGCTGCTAACACCAACAGCCTAATTGATAAGTATACCTTGTCTTTAACTGCGCCGGTGCGGACGGCTCCTGAATCTACTAGAGGACGCATTGTAAGTCTGTGAATCGGTTAATAGATAAATAACATCGTGTTTCGTGGGCAGAGTGCAAAAACCTTTATTAGGCTTCCGGGCAAGGACAGTGCATCTGACTTAGTGTTTGTGAGGGAAAAGATGTTTGGTAACTGTTCTAAACTGGCTCCTGTGGACTGAGTTGGTATCCTGTTGTGGGGAGGTGGTGTAGGAGAGTGAGGGTGAGGTAGGTGGATGATAGGTGAGGGGGTGCAGGGGATGAGGGCTTTTTCCTGGACAGGTGTTGTTAATGACAACGAGGGTCAATCACCAGGACGCGGGAGGGGGGTGATGGGGGTTTAAAATTGGAAAGGGGGATGAAGGTGGCAGGGGGGGTTTGTGGTGATGGTCGGGGGATGATGGGGGTTAGTGGTGGTGGTGAAAAAGGGTGTGTTAATAAGAAGTGTGGAGTTACAAGGGGGGAAAACCCAGGGCTGCAACCCATTTGTATGATATTACATAGGAAAATTAGCACTTTCCCCCAGAGAAACAACCTGGTTGCCCAAAGTACAACAGACGACCCTCCATGGGGCGGGGGGAACAAAATCCTGAAAATACGAGGATATCAAAAAGGACATGTCGAGGTAATAAGAAAGAATGAGAGGAAGGGAAACAGGAAATGGAAAAAATGTTAAGAGAGAATCAAAAAAAAATATGGAACAGGAATGAGAGGATGGGGGTGGAAGATAGTTCAGAGAGGAGGAGGAGGAGGGGGAAAGCGGTGGTTCAGATCACACATTATTTTTTTGATTCCCAACAATTGACACCCGGGGTGGTGATGGTCGCCGGATGGCACCCTTCACCCCGGGGGCAGCAAAAACTCAGTGTAAACAAGGGGGAGGCGCCTCGCTTCACCCGTTCCCCCTCAACAAAGTTTTTAAAGGCGATGTGTTTAGTAGCTTTCCCTTCTCCTGAGTTAGGAGTTTGTTTTATATTTGCCTGAATTGAGGGAGGCGGAGCTTCAGTTTTTCTCAGAGCGGAGTTTGGTGGGGCCTTTTTTCCCAAGAGCACCAAGACGCCACCAGTTCCCGGGGGAAAAAGCCACCATTAATGGTACTACGATAAAGAGCTTTGTCTCATTCATAAGGGAGGTGGACCCAGAGGGCCCCTGCCTGCCATTGCGCTTTAACGTTCGCGCGAACGTTCGCTCCCGCGTTATGCTGGCTGCTGCTGCTGTTTTAGCGTGCTGTGTGTTACGCGTTGCGCCGTTACGTTGTTGCTGCTGTTTATCGCGGGCCCTTTGCGCCCCGCGTTATCGCGTTGCTGTGCCCCCTGTTGCTGCTACTGCTGCTGTTATCGCTCCCCTGTTGCGGGGATTCCCCGGGCCCTCCTGCGGGATTCCTCTGTGATGCTCCTCCTGCTGGTTTCCCTGGATGCCCCCCGGGGATACTCCCCGCTGCGCTGCGCTACATATTACCGGGACACCTGCTTCTTTCCAAGGGCGATTGTACTTAATGGACATACCACAAATTGGGTATTCACGAACAACAGACGAGCCTGGCCCGGCCCGGGGCCCTGCAGAGAAAGATCGGGAAAATCCCAAAGGAAAGGTATACATTCCCTATTCAATATTTTCTCCTGGTCTCCCTTTTATTCCCCTTCCCACTCTCCAGGCTACGGGCTCCCGTTATACCCATTCTTAAAGTTAAGTATGGATCCTGCCTTACCACTTTGCTGTCTGGGGTTCCATTTCACAACCTTTAAAGGGTAAAGAAGATTTCCAACATCCCTTTTTTGCTTGTGTGACCTTTTTAAAGACCCGCCCTTTGAACAACTTCCTTGTCCATGCTGTCACCTCGGTATGTAGATGATTACAGCATATAAGAAATTCCCTTTTGGACACTTAACAAGATTGATGGACTGAACACACGACCCGGGAGGGACTGATAACCTCAAACTACTCCTTCCTACACCTTCTACTTTGTATTGATGATAGTTTCGAAACGTTTCAATAAAGATACCCGGTTGAATGTTCAATTTATAAACCCCTCGGAGTACGTTGTAACCCTAGTTCTTCTTTTTCAGTGTCTCAGGGTTTTTCCCCGGGGACCTCCCTTTTAGTTTCATTTCAGCTGTGGGGTTTGTCTCTTAGCCATTTCCTTTTTTTTTTTATATCTTTACATGCTTTGGAGTTTGGGGTAATATTGGATACTCTAACATGGGCCTTGGATGTCAAAACACCGTGAATGTCTCTTGTGGGGTTTCCTAAAAACTGTCCAAATTTTGCCAGTCCGGTTTGCCAGCGGTTTCCTTTGGGCCCGGGGAATTCTGGATCCTTTTTCAGGGAGGGTCAACCTTCACCCCGGGAACCGTATTTTTCCGGGTTGTTTCTTTTCCCCGAACGCCTTTTTACAACGTGGCGTGGACGGGTCAGCAGCTGCTCTGCTTCACGGCCTCCTGCTCGTAACTTTTAACCCGGATTTTAAACCCACAAAGGGTTTTAAAAATGTAGAATTGGGGGCGTTGTGTTACCCGCGTGAAAAGGGCACCATATTAATGTGGCACTCTGGGGGATGAGGGGGCTAGGGGCGTGGCACGGCAGCCGTTGAATAAACTTAATAGCAAAAATTATTAGATTTTTTTTGGGGGGTGGGGAGGGGGGTGTACTCACCAATTGTGGTTTAGGGGTGACATAGCTTTAGCCCCGCCTTTTGCTGGTCGTTTAAATCCCCTTTCCCCGCTCCAAGATACGTACCTCTTCTTAAAACTATTTTGGATTTGCCTCCACTTTTTTGGGGGGTTGGGGGTGGTGGGGAGGAGAGAGAGAGAGAGGAGAGAGAGAGAGAGAGAGAGAGAGAGAGAGAAGTTCCGTCCCTCAAGGCACAGTCCCCCCCATTTTTTTTCTGATTCTTATCCAATAGACACAGGAAAATCATAGCAGCGCATCAATTTTGGCAGACGATAGGAATTTCTATGAGTGTCCAGGGGGAGAAAAAACCCCAAGGTGATATAAAGCAAGTCTTGGCAACGGGAACAGGCCATTTCATTTGTTTTTTACAGGGAAAAGAAGAAGAAATATCTGAAGAGTGGAACAAAGAAAAAACCTTCAGAGGGGGTTAATTTTGGGGGGTTTTAAGATGATAAATATCTAATTAAGGATCACATAGGTTTTTATAAAGGGCAAAAGGGGAAATTGATAGGCTGGAACCTCCACAACTAAAAGATGTCGCCAAATGATAATCTTCATAAAACATAGATTTGATTTTTAAAAGGATATTAGTTATGTTATACAAAAGATTAATTTATAATTAATAAAATTTAAGAATTTTGCTATGCAATTTTTAAACACTCACCCGCATCGACTGGGACGGGGGAATATATACGAGGTGCCCTTCTACGGGTATCTCAGCCAGTTTCTGCTGTTCTATTATTTTTTTAAGTTCCTTTATAAAGTGGAAACAGAAACCCCTAAATCGTTTTTTTTTTAAATTTTTTTCACATTAAAATATGACACTGGTTTCTTTAGGTGGGAATATTTTCAAGCACTCGCAGTTTTTTTACGAGAAGGTGACTTTTAAATTTCCGAGAACTTTTTTGGTCCCTAAACCGTCAACCGAAATTATCCAAATTTGTCAAAACCCCCGGAAAGATACCGACAATATATGCTGGGGATGTATCTCTCCATGAGTATATAACAGGGGTTTTTTGGGAACAGAAGAGAGATAGCCCAAGAGAGATCACGGAATTAGAAAAAAACTTAAGATGTCATACCGACAAAGAAGTACAAAGGAACAAAGAGCCAAAAGGATATTGCAAGAAACCCAAAATATTTTACTCCATGCAAAAAACCAAGCTAAGAACTAC
>WNWK01042221.1:0-16078 GCA_009830355.1 Cherax destructor | reverse complement strand
GGGTGAGTGGGGAAGTGGGGGAGTGGCCCCCCAGAAGTATTGTCCCCCAACCTTGGGTGAGCGCTTGCCGGCTCGCGTTTTCTATGCCTCGCGAGAGCTTCCCATTCTCTTTGATTGAGAGTAGGGACTCATATATTCTGGTTTCTTTTGTAAAAACACTAGTTTTACAGCTTTTCTCGAAGGACCTTGGATCGTAGATACTTATACACTGGAGTATAAATCTTTGGACCACCATGTGGCCACTCTCCTGGTTCGAATACGACCAAACTTCCGGTTCGTAAGGACCAAAACTGTGGAGTAATGTGCTCCTACGATAATGTACTGTAAAGTTGCTACTTAGCTTATTGATGAATCCAAGATGTCGCAGCCGTCCCCAACACCTTCTCAAGGGATACATCTATGGCCTCATTCTCCACAGGGCTGTAAGGTAAACATCAAGTGAGTATAATTATTGCCCCAAAGGAGCATATGCCCATATTTCAGTCTTTGATGGACTGAAAGGCGGTTTACTCACTTGCATAACCGCCGTCAATAGGTAAATTTTGATGCTCTTGACATTCAAGAACTGCGCAGTCCCCTGCCTGACAAGAACATAAAACCATACCTTGCTCGTGTAATGTGAGCGATGGTGTTGACTCCACCATATACGGCGGAAATGCTGTCTTGATTGTAGAATGCCGCTGATGAGTCACCGTCTTGTTTCGATGGAGTTCACTTGCGATTGTTTCTACGTTTGTCTTTTAGCAGTAAGAAGCTGCGCATACTTCTGAATATACCGCGATTTTATTCACTAAACGCGCTGGAACAGAGTTCTTATCTTATTTCCCGATGTTAGTGGAGATTAAATTAGAATAACAGACGCATACAACTAATGTCTTTGTTGAGTTACGTCGCCTCGCGCCGTATGACCCCTCGCGTTGTATGACCTCTTCGGAGCCCGTATTCAATCTGATCGCCTCGTGGTTCCTCGTGACACCGCGCATGCTGTGATCAGCACAATTTCAACAATTGCTACACGCTGCTACAAGTGGTAATTAAAATGTTTGTGTCATCTAAATACCCCAATCACTGGAACACACGATAGTAAATTCAAGTGCAGAAACCAATACAACAGTTTACTGTAATCTTCCTGTTACGGCAAAGAGTTACATTTATCTCAAATGTCTATTAACTCACATACACAGTCGCTGCTACTTGGTCAGACCACGTGACACACTGTGGTTCAATACATCTGGAATGAGTTATTTTGTTTATGCACCCAGACTCGCCTCGTCTGGCCCCTTCCTAAGGGCGGAAAGGGTGGGGCCCTTAACAAGGGTAGTAAGGGCGCATAGCCCCCCTCCTTTGGAGAATTTTCTCCACACATGTGGTTGATGTGTACTTACTTCCTTAATGATTGCAGCTGCAATCTCCCTTACATCATGTTTGTTGCTGAGAAGGCGTTTAATTATGCTATGGACGTACAAAGTTGACTTGAAGCTTAGACATATCTGAATCTAGGCTATGGTTCTATAGTTTAACCCTTCAACCATTCATGATCGCGCTTTCCTTGGCAGAAGCTTTGCGAGTTGCCGTGAAAATTAATTATGAGCACTTTGACTTTGCTAACATTTGGAATATGCGAGTCTTTGGCAGAGAAAGTAAAACTTCTTACAGCAGCCGCTTGTTGTATCAAAACAATGTTTTTTTTAATACTCGTCGATAGACTCATTGCATGAGAAGTTAAAAGTGCACTGAGGTCGGGAATTACCGCATTCCATGTGAGGCCACGGAAAATTTCAAGTATCATACAGTTTGGGCATTCAGCAACTCTGTTGTCGGTGCTCAAGTGGGAAAGTGCCACTGAAGCTCATGAAAAGCGAACGTAGCGCAAAGGATTTTCCTTATCGTATTAATGAATTCCATGATGCTGTCTAAGAAGAGGACACGAGGCTAAGTTTGATGTAAGATGATACTCTCGCAGAAATCATCAGTTACTATCTGAGCAGTTTTATCAGGGATCAATACAAAGTCATAGAGTCTCATCAGGTTGTTAACCATCACTAATTGTCGATTATTTTTCCTGGAAGAAGAGAAATTTGGCAATAGATCAACATATGTCGGTTGCCTCCCATGATTCTGAGGTGATGGGATACCACAAAATCTGTTTAATATCAATTATTATTATTATTATTATAATCAAAAGAAGCGCTAAACCACAAGGGTTACGTGGTGCATCGGGGCAATGGACAGTGCAGGGACAGAGGGTAGCAAGAGATTGAGGTGCAAGGGACTGAGGGAAGTGCTATAGGCATAATCTTCAGAGTTTGTGTAGTAAATCAGTTGCTGTCAAAAAGTCAATGAGAGAGTCTGAATTAAAGGAGGGTCCATCAGCAAGAAGGGAAGGTAAAGAAAGGGCAGCAGAGCGAAGACAACGTTGGAGGTAAATTCTTCGTGCTCGTTGATAGAGTGGGCAGTCCAACAGAATATGTCGAACAGATACTGGAACCTGACAGTGCTCATAGAGAGAGACAGGAAGCCTCTCCATGAGATACCCATGAGTAAGATGAGTGTGGCCGATGCGAAGACAGGAGAGAGTAGTCTCCAAACCTCGACACTGATGATAAGAAGGAGGCCAGAAACCTATACTCGGTTTAACAGAATAGAGTTTGTTATGCAGCAGGTCAGACCAACGTTGTTTCCAACGGGTCCAAAAGTGGGTAGCAATGACAACAAAACAGTCTGTGAATGGAACACCTCTATATGAAACTGGGAGGTCATATACTGCTGACCATGCAGCAGTGGCTGCCTATTCATTGCCCTGTACATCAACATGACCAGGGACCCAACGAAAAACAATATCTTTGTGTTTGCTAGAGATACGGCGTAACCAAAGTTGGATACGAAGAACTAGGGGGTGAGGTGTATTAAATTTTCGGATAGCCTGTAAAGCACTAAGGGAGTCTGAAACGACCACAAATGCTAGCCGAGGATAATAGATGCCCTAGCATGACACTGTCCGGAAACACTGCTGCGAATCCGACGCCGTCAGAAGACTTAAAACCATCGGTGTACACTGCGATGGCATGAGAATGAGAGCGAAAGTGGTCTAGAAAAAGAGAGTGAGAAGCCATCCGTAGGCAGTTGGGCTTTCGCGCATGGCAGTGGAAAAGAACAGACACGAACAGCAGGAACTTCCCAAGGAGGAAGGGAAAAGGGAGATGCCACACGAACATAGAAAGGTGGTAACTGAAGAGCAGAAAAGAGCGAATGTAGGCGTAGAGAAAAGGGACGAAGTAAACAGGGGCGACAAACAAATAGCGAGCGTCTACTAACATCTGTGACAATCCTATATATGGAAGGATTGCGGAGGTCATGAGAGCGAACATAATAGCAAAGGCAATGTGCATCACGGATGGAATGTTCGCTTCTGCATAGAGGCTCTCAACCGGTGAAGAACGAAAAACACCGAGGCATAAACGTAATCCCTGGTGATGGATGGGATTAAGGCTAGAGAGAGTAGCAGAAGAGGCCGCCGAATATATCTGGTCACCATAATCGAGTTTCGATAAAATTAGAGCTGAATGTAGGCGAAGGAGAGTTCTACGATCAGCCCCCCACGAAATATGTGCTAGAGTTTTAAGGAGGTTCAGCCGGCAATGACAAGTTGCCTTCAGAGAGGTAATGTGAGGTTTCCAGGACAATCGACGGTCAAACAGAAGGCCGAGAAACCTGACCGTATCACGTTCTTAAATACGCGAGCCATATAGGTACAATTGATGATCAGACACCACTGAACGTCTAGTGAAAGTAATTTGGTGAGTTTTACTACTAGAAAATTTAAACCCATGAGTGGTGGCCCAATCGGAAACCCGGTTGATTGCATGCTGGAGGGAAACTGCAATGATGTGACAGTCAGCGCCCGTACAAGCTATAGAAAAGTCGTCAACATAAAGCGATGACCAAATATTGGATGGGAGAATAGATGCCAGATCATTTATAGCAAGGAGAAAGAGTGTTGTGCTCAGAACACATCCCTGGGGGACATCTTCAGCTTGGACAAACTCCAGGGAAAGCATATTATTAACCCAGACACAGAAATGTCCTTCAGTTAAGAAGGCCTTAAGGAAAAATGGAAGATTGCCCCGGAGGCCTAAGGAGTGGAACTGGGCCAAGATATTATACCTCCAAGTTGTGTCATATGTCTTCTCAAGATCAAAAAGATGGCAATAACCGAGTGGTTATTGGTACAGGCATTATGAATATACGTATCCAAGCACAGTAAGGGGTCAATGGTAGAACGGCCTTTACGAAAGCTATATTGACTAGTGGAGAGACTACTCTGCGTCTCTAAATACCACATCAAATATCTATTAACCAGACGTTCCATCACCTTGCAAACTGCACTGGTAAGAGCGATGGGACGGTAGTGGGAGGTATCATGTCCAGTAGTACCCGGTTTGTGAAAAGGTAGAACAATAGCAGATTTCCACAGCTGGGGAAGAACTCCTTGTGACCATATAAGATTAAAGAGTCATAAGAGGACTGCAAGGGCTGTCTGATGTAAATGCTGTAGCATACGAATATGTACGCCGTCTGGCCCAGCTGCCGATGATCATATAACTGCCTATGTTGACCATTTGCATGTTATCTAAGAGGCTGTGAAATATATTCATTATAAATTAGCTAAAAAGAATGGGATTGCTTTGCAACTAGTAGGGAATTCTGTGGAAATGATAGTGACCTGTTGGCATAGAAAACGTTGTCAAGATTTTGAAGTATATTTACAAAATGATCTGCCAGAACCCCCTGTAACAAGTCAAAGGTCGAAAGGATTCTCTTCCAATATTCTGGACATCTATGGAAACACATGTGAAGGCTCACGTAGCCTATCAGACCCTCAAAGTATTTGATAAGGCTTATTTCTCTTTATGGAAATAAAAATAGAAAAATCAATAATAACATAAGATAAACAATTTCATTAATTTAGTAAAGAATATAAAACACTTAAACATGAAATTAATCCTACTTTAAGCAAAATAAAAAATAAATAAATACTGTGGTACCCCGGTTTTCGGCCATACTTCGTTCCAGAATGCTGTTCGAGTGCCGTTACCGAACGAATTTGTTACCATAAGGACAAATGTAAATTAGCTTAGTCCGTTTCAGACCCCAAAAAATACACTTACAAAAGCACTTACAAAAATACACTTACACAATTGTTCGAGTTGGGAGCAGTACTAAATCCGGGGTACTACTGTATATAAATAATTAATGATTCAAAAATAATGTGTACACAACGTAGTGGAGAATGGTGACGTGCCGATGTTCTGGGCACGTAGCTCTGAATCGTGGTTGATGATGAGGATGGGTCCCCAACACAAGTAGAGATTCTAACGATCAGAGGTTGACTGTGATCCTCTGACCACAACAACACTTGTGAAGCAGGTGACTCGCCAGTAGAGAACCACCATGAAACACTGGTGGAGTTATAACTGAGAGAAGGCTGCTTGAATGGTGACTAGGTGGTCGGCTACGTGAAAAAAGTGGGATCAGTGTAGGTAGAAATGTCAGAGTGACGTCTCTGATCTTGTCAAGATCAATGCTCCCCCTATGCTTATCTCGCCTGTGCCGGATGACTTGAGTTAACGATCAAGGCTAAAATAAAGAAAACACAAAGTTACACACCACTCGATAAATTACTCACACGATAGATGTACAGTTTTTAAAAGAAATGGTGAGAATTAAAAGATGATATAACACTACGTAAGTTCATATCACGGCAAGGATAATAAGCAGAATAAAACCCTAAATAAGTGAAGCTCTTATTGAAACCAACTTAACCCAAAACATATAACTTATACAGGAGTGGAACGAATACTTACAGATTTGATGGTATCCGCAAGTCAAGCGACTGACCACAGGTTGGAGACACTCTCGTCACTTCCCACCTGGTGAAGAACGGGTGGGGGTTTTTGGGGTTAGCGGGAACTATGCACCCACCCTAATTGAACAAGCAAACTACCCAACAAACTACCACCACCATTCATTCATACTTCCACCACTTCTACCTAATGAACTTTTCCCTCACATGGTAAAAGGAAACTCTGGAACTATACAGGAGTTTCCTCAAATCGTTTATAGGATGTCATGCTCAATCCTCTGATATGAGATTATGAGGAGTATTCCAAGGGGAGCATCAGTGTAGAATTCCTCTTTGAATAATAATAATAATACTATCTTTATTTCTACAAGTACATGTACAAGGTATACAGGCCTAGCTGACATCAGTGACATACTACTATATAGAAAGCCCCTTGTTATGTAAAGTATTTCGGGGAAATTAGGTCAATTTTTTCCCAGGATGCGACCCACATCAGTCGACTAACACCCAGGTACCCATTTTACTGATAGGTGAACATGGACATATGGTGTAAGGAAACACGCCCAGTATTTCCAACCTTGCCGGGAATCAAACCCAGACACTCACAGTGTGAAGCGAGAGCTTTTGCCACCAGGCCAGGGGGCACCAAATAGTCAAACACTCTTCATTATTACTGATCAGAAAAGACTTTCTCTAATTATTTCACATAAACTGTTTAACTAACAAAATTGTCATGTGATGAAAGAAACTTTAATTGGCTTATTTCCTTTTACCAAAGGAATGCAGTGTAAGGTGGAAACTGCCGATTCCATGGCTCCATCTTTGAGAGTGATCCTCTAATGGGCTCGGTTTGAGCAATTTTTATTTTTATTTTTTTTAAACATTGCAATACAAATATATAAAAAAATCACACATAATCTGATCCACAGCAGGTATGATAACAATCTGTAACCTAAACAAACACCAACTCACGACTGAGTATGGAAACTACCCCCCCCCTTTTCCCCCACCCATACACCTACTCTAAACCTAACAGGTTTAACAATTAACTATGAAGAACAACATTCAGAAAGAGTATAGACATATATACAATAACAGGCCTGTTATCATGCCATCCACGGATGGGAAAGATGCTGTCACAGACCACTATCACAAACCCCATCCATTATTGTTTGTTATTTTTTATTGAAACCATTACTGTACATCAACAGATAATTTTTTAAAATCACACATAAGCTGATCCACAGCAATTATGATAAAAAAACTGTAACCTAAACACACACCTCCGCACAACGGAGGGTGGAAAATTCCCCCCGCCCTTTTTCCCCACCCATTCATCTACTCATAACCTAACAGAATTAACAATTAAAGATGAATAGCAACTACAATAAAAATATTACAGACATGTATATGTAATAGACCATTTATCAGGTCTTCCACTTATGGAAAATATTCAATCAACAGACCACTATCACAATTCATATATACAATCTCAGCCCACATGTGACACTGTCCCTACACACTTCTTGCCCACCTTAGTGCCAGACACTCCAGGTGGCCTACATCTTGGACAAGTGGCTCAATGAAATCACGAACCCAAATGATACCCATCCATGGCAGGACTCCACACAAGTATCTTGGCACAAGATATGTAATAGTCACCACGGTCTCACGTGTTACATACCCCTCTTCTCACACCCCACTCATAACATGTCCATATAGACTGCCGGCCTGGGCTACAGGGAAATCAAGACAAACTGCCTCCATTGGTGATGCAATCACGTGACCTCAGGAAACATGGTTGTGCCAACCTACACCGAGTTACGAACACCCACACCGGTGAATAACAAAAAAAGGTGGCTCTGCCACCAACAAACATACCACCTTCAGCACACACAGGCGCAGGTAGCAACAACATCGTGCACTCCTCAGCCTGTGCCTCATAATAACACGTTGCACACAATTGAACACCCAGAGGCCGCTGCCATAATGCTACCAGAGAGCACTCATTCTCATTTATGTCACACCACACAAACACCCTAATAGCAGTAGCATCTCCTACACAAAAACACCTTCTCCCACGTACGACCACATATTGCACATAACACTCCCCAAGCAGCGAGCCCATTGCAACCCTTTGATAACCCACCCATGACTTCATCATTCACTTCCTTGTTGTACTTCACCACCCTTTCACAAGGCCAGTAAGCCCCATACAGTGAGAGCTCTATAACCCTCCGAAAATGCCGCCTCCCTATTTCTACACAATGTTCTATAGAACGTCGCTGCTAATATTCGCCTCCTCACCTAACAATCACCCCTCGCCCACATACCCCATGAAATGTATACAAAATCTACCATTACATATGCAAGTGCCCTGGCTACACCCTATTCCACCCTCCCAATGTCAAGACTAAGTACACGCAGCCCCGACACCCAACTTTCCCCCACCCTCACCACCACCCTACTCATCCATTCCCTAATGCCCAAAAACCCTCACAAATATATACCACATGATACGCTGTCTCCTCCCCCACATATCCCACATCACCCCCTCCACTACTCACCTATCCCTTAGTACCACTCCCGTCAGCATAATACCATGCAGGAAGCAATGTCACTACCTCTCGACACATCCAATCACACCCCGAACCCCATAAGAATTTATACACCCGCTTAAAGATATGTGTAATTGCCATCCCCTTCAATGGGTACACTGCCGCCACATACCAGACCTTGCTAAACAATAAGACATTTACCACGATAGCTTGTTGAAAGAGGGTCAGATGGTAAGGACACAACTCCCCCAAACGTTTCTCCACCCATTCCACCATCCGAACCGAGTTGGCCTCCCTTGCTTCCCCCAGGTCCCCCACGTATATGATGCCACAGATCTTAAACGTCCAGCCTACCGCCGCACCACAGCACAACCCCACTCCACTCTCCCCTTCCATGCCCCCAGTCCCATGATCGTTGATTTCTCAACATTCACTTCCATGCCCATTGCACACCCAAACGTGCAGACGACTTCCTCTAACTCCCTCAACCTCATCCCCTCCCTCACCAGAACAGTCATGTCATCAACATATCCCACAAACCCAGACCAGGTCGTCCCATCCCCTGTACCCCCCCCCTGCATATACGGTCCTCATCCAACCTGTAAAAGGGATCCTGCACACATGCAAACAAGAGTTGCGACATCGGACACCCCTGTCGAAGACCCATGATTACCGACTGCCCCACACGACTGTTGATCTGCACCATCGCCCTCACCCCCCTGTACAAAGTCTCTATTCACCCCACGATTTCCTCCCTGAAACCCTGTCTAATGAGAATGCTCCACAAAGCCCCCCTTTCCACTTTATCATATGCCCTCTGCCAATCTAACGCTAACAAACACCAAAAACCCCACCCCCATTCCAATTCCTCCACAAAACCCTAAAGCATACCATGCCCCATTACCATTGACCTGCCAGGCATCCCAAATTGACTTGAGACACAACCGTCCCCACGATGCATTTGAGGCGGTTCCCTTCGCGAACAGTTTGTGGTCAGCGCACAACAATGATATAAAATGGCGTGCAGTGTCCCCTTTGGCACCAGCACATCCACCGCCATGGTCTGCATCTCACCCAACTTACCCCACTCCTTCATTGTATTTAACAACCATACCAGAAATCCCTGTAGCAGCTCCCAATTCTGCATTTAAAATTCACACTGCAGACCATCTATACCCAGTGCCTTTCCCTTGCTCATCTTCATGAGCGCCCTCCAGATTTCCTCCTCTTCGATGGCCCCTCCTAGCACCTCTCTATCGCTCCTCCCCAGATTGCATGGCACGCACCCACACACACCTTTTAAATCCACCCTCTCCACCCCACAACTTCTCCAATACTCCCCGTACCATCTATCCACATACACACTCATACCATCCATTGCCCTCAGCATCTGACGCTCCTGATAGCCCCCCACTTCAAAACGCTCCTCCTGCAACTCAAGTATCCTCCTCTTCAACACGTCAATTTCCTCCATCGGATAAATCACCACCACCGCCCCTCGCCCATAACAACTCCTTAACCTATCCTCTAAGTAATTGGTCAGATCGTACCGCAATTGATTAATTTACTTTCCTTCTCCCATGTAAAACTGACTTATCCATACCTTCGCCACTCCATCCCACCAACCCACCACATCCTGAACCCACCACCCTAAGCCACTTCCAAAAGGATGAAAAAAAACCCAACCTCTCCTCATCCTCAAGACTCCTCGTGTTTAATTTCCAATATCCCCCATGGCTTCTCACCATCGATGCCCACCCCACCTCTGCCATAACCGCTCGATGATCCGAGTATGCTGCCTCAACAGTACGGAGAGACTCAACAAGCACTCGCTGCCTTAGATACACCCTGTCTAATTGCGCTGCGTATCCCTGAATCACGAAAGTATGCTTCACCTCCCATGATCCTCCCCTAAATGCATCCCTTAATTGGTTGTCCTGAAAAAGTTCTCCTAAGACAGTGGAAAAGTAACCCGCCCCCCTTGGTGCCACATCTGCCCTCTGGACAAGACAGTTCCAATCTCCTACAATTGCCACAGAAAGCAGTGTGTTTAGTAAATATACGAGATCTTCATGCATAAATTCCATCTTTACTTGCACATCACTTTCAGCCGGCACATACACACATACAAAAGACACATGCTCATCCATCCACCACCCATCCACATGCATGATCTGCCCCTCACCCCCTCCTTCACTTCTATGCTATACAAATGGGCTCGCCTCCCGAATCAAGATTCCCACACCCCCTTTCAAACGTTCAGACGGCATTACAAAAGCCTTATAGCCATCCACCACAACACATTGCCAACCTTAAAGTTATGTTCTTGTAGAAAGACCTTGTCCACTTTATATTTATACAAAAAACCCCGAAACCACTCACGCTTCGCAGCATCACAAAGACCATTGACATTAACTGTCATACATTTGAAGCCAGCTTAATGTTTCCACCCCCGCTGCTCCATGACACTCTTCACAGTCCCACCAGGACCTGGGGCACCACCTTTGCCATGCTCACCACCCACTGCCCCTACCCCCAAACCACCTGCTGATACTGCTTGCCATGGTTGCCAATGTGGACCCCATCAACCCATGCCTTCTTCCCGGTTCATTGCGCCGGTGTTAGGACATTGTCTGAATACGACATCACTGCCCTCTTCCGTGTGGCGACCTCCTCCTCCATTTCAGTTTTCTGTGAGGCCTCACAGTGGACCTCCACCTCAACAGTCCAAGGTTCCACCTCACATGCTGATGATGCATCCGCACAGTTTGTCCCAGGCCCCACAGGGACCTCCTGCTGCCCGTTCTCTACGTCCTCCACACCCCATACCAGCCTCCTGCTTGTTGGGACCTTCCTCCTCTGAAGGCAGGAACATGAACTGAATCACCGTCACCAGCGCCTTCTTGATAGCCACCGCAACTTCGCTCACCTGCGCCTCCCCACACAACTTCTGTAAATCTGGAGGGCCATCAGACTCAGAGCACACCCTTACCCGACTCTACGTTCATGGCCTCCACCTCCTCGCTCCACTAATGACCATGCCCTCCACTGTCCTGTCATTCCCCATCGATCACCACACGCTCCCGTCGTTCCAGGTGCCCATCTCTGCTTCCCACACTCGGCAGCCATGTGGTCGTAGGCTCCACACAGGCAGTATGTACGCAGCTGTCCAGCATATGAGACCATCATCTGTGTCTTGAACTTCTCAAGGAACACATACAAGGGAATGGGGTGGCGCAATGTCATCTTGAGGGTAAAGGTTCCCTCCAGGAGACATGCATATGCACCAGCCACCCATCTGCCTTGTTGGGCCATATGGATAGCTCCATACTTATCAAAGACAATGCAGATATCTGCCTCATCTGCCTCAAAGGGCACGTTGCACAGTTTGATCCAAGTAAAATGATGTGAGGCACCAATCATCCTCACCCTCACTGCTGGGTTGACATCATCACAGTTATCTTGATATCGGTCAACTAACAACTCATACACATGCTCTGAGAGCAATTTCACAAATAGCCTGTAAGCGCCATTTAAGGCCACTCCATACAAGTATGCATCTGCTATACCATATGGATCACGTATGATCGCAGGAAGTAACACTGGAGCCGAATTAGGCATTATCGCCCCACCAAGGAGCTCTATTCCAACCATGTTTACACGTCGTTGCATACTGAGCACCATGTTGTCACCAGGTAGCTCGTGTTACTAGGCGTCAGCTTGGGTTCAGCTACAATATGCTGGGTTATATAATACAGGAGATAGATACCTCTGTTCTATTGTGTAGCAACAGAAACCCACCTAGTTCAGATTAAATTAGGTTTGCATGGCTAGATTTTCGTTGTCACAAGAAAAATTCATAGGAGTATTTCCATGGATAGTAATTCAATCAAAATTCACGCTAATAATTTTATAAGAACATATGCATTTTATATGTGCAAAATGATGTATGCTATGCTTTAACGTATATATTCATTTATATATGCTAAAATCTGTACGTATGTTAATGAAAAAGTAACAAACTTTCTAATCTAAGAAAAAGATGAATATATTTGCATTCTGCCCACCTGAGGAAATAAATACCACTTACTAGACATGTGAACACTACTCTGTGTTATAATGTATATTAAATAAGTTCATTGTATTAACTGTAGCTCGTCTTTATTTTACAGGATCGATCGCAGTGTAGACATTTCAGCAGTATTATCAAGGTTAGGTCACCACCAGGGGTCAGCTGTTCATCTTTCCAAGGACACCATAGATACAGATGGTAAATGTTTCTCTATGATAAGTTAGAATATCATATATATATGCAATGTGAACGTTGTTCTGTCTCTTGAGGCATGAGAATATTTTGCAGCATCTAACCTCGGCTGGCTGCAGTTTGGTAAATGTTTCAATACCACTTGTTTCGTTGTTTCATTACTATGTATATAACATGCTCATGCACGCTTGCTATAAGTCTAAGCCCCTCGCTTACAAAACCTCCTTTTCCCCCTCCCTCCAGCCTTTTCTGGGACGACCCCTACCCCGAATACCTTCCCCAACAGATTTATATGCTCTCCAAGTCATTCTACTTTGTTCGAATCTCTCTAAATGACCAAACCACCTCAACAGCCGCTCTTCAGTTCTCTGACTAATACTTTTAGTAACTCTACACCTCCAAATGTCCACACTACGAATTCTCTACATAATATTTACACCACACATTGACCTTAGACATGACATCTCCACTGCCTCCCGCCTCCTCCTCGCTTCAGCATTTACAACCCAAGCTTCACACCAATACAAGAATGTTGGTACCAACATACTCTCGTACTTTACCATCTTTGCCTCCATGGATAGCGTTCTTTGTCTCCACAGATACCTCAATTCACCACTCACCTTTTTTTTCCTTCATCAATTCTTTGGTTAACCTCATCCTTCATAAACCCATCTGCTGACAAGTCAACTCCCAAATATCTGAAAACATTCACTTTTTCCATACTCCACCTCTCCAATGTGATATCCATTTTTTCTTTATCTAAATTGTTTGATACCATCATCACCTTACTCTTATCTATGTCCACTTTCAACTTTCTACCTTTACACACTTTCCCAAACTTGTCCACTAACTTTGCAAGTTTTCTTTAGAATCCCCCATTTTGTATTTGATTCCCCATAATTTAATCCCACCCCTCTCCACAACACCCTAACATTTACTTCTTTTACAACCCCATCTATAAATATGTTAAAAACCATGGTGACATTACACATCCCTGTGTAAGAACTCCTTTTACTGAGAAATAATCTCCGTCTCTCCTATACACCCTAACCTGAGCCTCACTATCCTCATAAAAACTCTTTTCAGCATGTAGTAACCTACAACCTATTCCATACACTTGCAACATCTTCCACATTGCTTCCCTATCCACTCTATCATATGTTTTTTTCTAAATCAATAATTGCAATGAAAACTTTCCTACCTTTACTCAAATACTGTTCATATATAAGCGTCATTGTAAACCATACACTTTACCATAGGCGCCTTCCCCTCATTCATACATTTATTAAACAAAAATACCAACCACTCCAGCACTACATCTCCCCTGCTTTTAACATTTCTGTCATGATTCCAACAGTTCCAGCTGCTTTACCCCCTTTCATTCTACGTAATGCCTCACACACCTTCCCCACACTCACATCCTGCTCTTCTAAAAGATGTTATACCTCCCTGGCCAGTGCATGAAATTAGTGTCTCCCTTTCTTCATCGACATTTAAAAGTTCCTCAAAATATTCCCGCCATCTACCCAATACCTCCAGCTCCCCATCTACTAACTCCCCTACTCTGTTTTTAACTAACAAATCCATTCGTTACCTAGGCTTTCTTAACTTGTTTATTTCACTCCAAATTTTTTTCTTATTATCAGCAAAATTTCTTGACAGTGCCTCTCCCACTCTATCATTTGCTCTCCTTTTGCACTCTCTTGCCACTCTCTTCACCTTTCTTTTACTCTCCATCTACTCTGCCCTCATAAGCTACATTTTTCTCTTTTATCGTACTCTTTACCTCATCATTCCACCAATCACTCCTCTTTCCTTCTGCATCAACGCTTCTATAGCCACAAACTTCTGCCCCACATTCTAATACTGCATTTTTAAAACTATCCCAACCCTCTTCAACCCCCCACTACTCATACTTGCACTAGCACACCTCTCTGCTAATAGCTGCTTACATCTCACCCTAATTTCCTCCTCCATTAGTTTATAAATTTTCACCTCTCTCTTACTTACTTTTGCCATTTTACTTTTGTCTCATATACCTCTTACTCTAACTGTAGCTACAACTAGATAATGATCCAATATATCTGTTGCCCCTCTATAAACAGGTACATCTAGAAGCCTACCCATCAACCTTTAATCCACCAATACATAATCTAACAAACTACTTTCATTACTTGCTATATCATATCTTCTATACTACTTATTTTTCCTCTTTTTCATAAAATATGTATTACTTAATACCAAACCTCTTTCTGCACATAGTTGAATTAAAGGCTCCCCATTTTCATTTACCCCTGGTATTCCACTTCCTCTTCAACATTTTTACCCTCTTTATCATTGAGATCCCCAACCACAATTACTCTCTCACTTGGTTCAAAACTCCCCATGTACTCAACACTTCCCAAAGTCTCTCTCCTCTACACTTCTCTCTTCTCCAGGTGCATAAATACTTACTAAAACCCATTTTTCTCATCCAACCCTCATTTTACTCCACATAATCCTTGAATTTATAAATTTACATTCCTTCTTTTCATGTCATTACTTATCCTTCAACATTATTGCTACTCCTTCCTTAGCTCTAACTCTATTAGAAACCCCTGACCTAATCCCATATATTTTTCCCCACTGAAACTCTCCTTCCCCCTTCAGCTTTGTTTTACTTAGAGCCAGGAATATCCAGCTCCTTTTCATTCATAACATCCACAATCATCTCTTTCTTATCATTCGTACTGTACGGGAAAAGGGGTTCTACGAAAGAAGAACAGTAAACTTACCGGTTGTAAATTGTGTAAAGGTTGGGTGCATAATGGATGTGTGTTCAATTATGGTAATGGTGCCAGATTTCACTTTGTTTGTAACAAATGCACTTTGGCACAGTTACCCTTTAGCAATGATGACATTCATTTTCCTATTTTTAATGCTAATGACCCCTTGCCACTTATTGATGATTATGATTGTCTTAGGAAAACAGGCCTTCACTTTATTCATGTCAACGCAAGATCACTTCTTCCAAAATTGGCAGAGATTAGGATTCTAGCTAACAGAACTAGAGCGGCAGTTATATCCATCTCGGAATCCTGGTTGGATGATACGGTGACTGACGACGAGGTCAAAATAGAAGGTTACAATATAAAACGCTTAGATATGAATAGAAAAGGTGGTGGGGTATGTGCCTACATAAAGAACGACTTAGCCTATAATCCAAGACCTGATTTAAATGACAATAAACTGGAGATTCTATGGTTTGAAGTGTTGCTACCCAAGACCAAACCCATCTTAGTAGGAACTAGTTATCGCCCTCCCACCCATGACCAGTTCTTAGAGGACTTTTCGAGAGTCTTGTCAGGACTTGATAACAATGACGAGATAGTAATACTAGGAGACTTCAACATC
>WNWK01042220.1:0-16079 GCA_009830355.1 Cherax destructor | reverse complement strand
AAAGAAACCCCCCACCCCCAATTCAAAACGATGCTAAAAACACCTTCTCACCCAAAGCAAATGCTCAATAAACATTCCCAACAAAGTAGAATAATCACTAAATGTAAAACCTGACTAATCACTAAAATGAAAAAACCTGTTATGAATAATACATACTAAGCTAACATTTCCATAACATTTACATTATAATGACCACGTAAACTGTACTGCAATGCAACTAATTGTTTTAAATTGTTATTTCACTCAATTAGTTGCATTGCTACATTAATTGATATGTTCAACTTATATTCAAACTTTATAACTTAGATACGCAATTATACTTATTTTATAAATTATCAACCATAACTTTTTACCATGTGTCTAGAATTAAGTAGACCTAAGAATGCCCTCAATGCACACATATTAGGGCTTTTGGCATGTACATCTCATTAATAACTATATTTCTTGTCTACCATGTATTATTGTACCATGTCTCAATAAAGTATTAAGTGGGCAGGAAAAGAAAACATAAACCTTCCACTTGAAATGACAATAAAAACCAATGTAAAATTAAATGACCCACAGCTACGCAATCTATCACATGCAGCTAGGAGGATTGGTAAAGCATACCGTGAGTGTAGAACCCCAGACCTCAGAACGTTCCAGCTGCACTAGCTGGACCCCAATGGAAATAAGACAGACAGTCCTCGATGACGCACTGACTTTCTTGGGTTATCCTGGGTGGTAACCTCCAGTTAAAAATCCGAAGAAAATCTTATCTTATCTTAATGAATAGAAAGCAAGAACTTAGGCAACAGGAATGGGAACAATTGTTAGTGGATTAAATAGGTCCTACATCTTTAAGTTTGGCATCTAAAGGTATAAATATAATAACTAGGAAAAGACTGGCAATGTTGCTCACCCCTTTCCACTTGAAAAGCAAATGACCTCATAAATGACTGGTCAAAAATCTCCAGACATGAAAACCTGCCATCTCATATTAGAGAAAACTTAGAGAGTGCTTCTGAAGAAATGTTGAAACTGATTAATTTTATGAGCAAAAATATTGATGAGAGTGATTGCCTCTTCACAGAGTATGAATTAGATAATGCATTAACTAAAGGTCGATCAACTGCTCCTGGAGAGGATGGTATAACCTATGATATTCTCAGAGCTTTAAGGCATGTGCCTAATAATCCTTTGTTGGTACTGCATAATACCAGTTACATTGAGGGGTTCTTCCTACTTCCTGGACTAATAGTCTCATTGTGACTGACTGATGTTGTAGTGGCCAGGCTTAGGCTTGGCTACAAGTACTTCTGGCAGTTTGGGAGACACACAGATGATGATCAAACTAAATGCAAATTATGTGATCAGGCATATGGTCACTGTCTTGAACACTATGTGCTGAATTGTCCACTTATTGAGGAATATAGAGATAGACAGTATAATAACCTATGTGACATGTCAAGATATCTTATTAATAAAAATAAGATACCATTTATACTAAGCAAATTTCCTTGTAACAGATAAGTGAAATGTAGATATAAATCCACATGTACAATTGTTAACCCTTTTGGGGCCTAGTTCCTAGGCCTTTTGTGTATCCATATGCTCTTGCGCTACCGTCCACAGGATGGATATGGGGTACACAATAAACTAGCCACTTCGGTGGCAAAATCTAATCAAATTAATTTTAAAAATGCCCACAATGCTCAGCATATTAGGGGCTTTTGGCATGGACACCTCATGTATACCTAGAACTATGTAGTACAACCTTGTATCATATCAAAATAAAATTATTATCATTATTATTATTATTATTATTATTATAAGATCACTAGCACAGTTTTAAAGTTCTAGCACGTAAAAGAGACAGCGAAAAACACGAAAAAACACGGAGCAAGGCGGACACGGCGACATACTACATACTATTACCTGGAGTTTGCCTGGAGAGAATTCCAGGGGTCAACGCCCCCGCGGCCCGGTCTGTGACCAGGCCTCATGTTGGACCAGAGCCTGATCAATCAGGCTGTTACTGCTGGCCGCACGCAGTCCAACGTACGAACCACAGCCTGGCTGGTCAGGTACCGACTTTAGGTGCCTGTCCAGTGCCTGCTTGAAGACAGCCAGGGTGTGTTGGTCATCCCCCTGATGTATGCTGGGAGGCAGTTGAAAAATCTTGGGCCCCTGACACTTATTGTGTTGTCCCTCAACGTGCTAGTGGCACCCTGCTCTTCATTGGGGGATGTTACATCGCCTGCCGAGTCTTTTGCTTTCGTAGGGAGTGATTTTTGTGTGCAAGTTTGGTACTAATCCCTCGAGAATTTTCCACGTGTATATGTACTCTCCCTCCTGCGTTCTAGGGAGTACAGGTTTAGGAACTTCAAGCGTTCCCAATAATTGAGGTGGTTTATCGCACTTATGCGTGCCGTGAAGGTTCTCTGCACATTTTCAAGGTCAGCAATTTCACCTGCCTTGAAAGGTGCAGTTAGTGTGCAGCAATATTCCAGCCTAGATAGAACAAGCTATTTGTAAAGTGTCAACATGGGCTTTGTATCCCTGGTTTTGAAGGTTCTCATTATCCATCCTGTCATTTTTCTAGCAGATGCGATTGCTACGGTGTTATGGTCCTTGAAGGTGAGATCCTCTGACATGATCACTCCCAGGTCTTTGACATTAGTTTTTCGCTCTATTGTGTGGTTGGAATTAGTTTTGTACTCCGATGAGATTTTAATTTCCTCACGTTCTCGGTATCTGAGTAATTGAAATTTCTCATCATTGAACTTCATATTGTTTCCTGCAGCCCATTTAAAGATTTGGTTTATGTCTGCTTGGAGTCTTGTAGTGTCTTCAACGGTGGACACTGTCATACAGATTCGGGTGTCATCTGCAAAGGAAAACACGGCACTGTGGCTTATATCCCTGTCTATGTCCGATATGAGGATGAGGAACAGGATGGGAGCAAGTACTGTGCCTTGTGGAACATAGCTTTTCACATTAGCTGCCTCAGACTTTACTCTGTTTACTACTACTCTTTGTGTTCTACTTGTTAGGAAATTATAGATCCATCTACCAACTTTTCCTGTTATTCCTTTATCACGCATTTTGTGTGCTATCACACCATGGTCACACTTGTCAAAGGCTTTTGCAAAGTCTGTGTATATAACATCTGCATTCTGTTTGTCCTCTAGAGCATCCAGGACCTTGTCATAGTGGTCCAGTAGTTGGGACAGACAGGAGCGACCTGCTCTAAACCCATGCTGCCCTGGGTTGTGTAATTGATGGTTATCTAGATGAGTGGCGATCTTGCTTCTTAGAACCCTTTCAAAGATTTTTATGATATGGGACGTAAGCGCTATTGGTCTGTAGTTCTTTGCCATTGCTTTACTGCCGCCTTTGTGGAGCGGAGTGCATGGGCATGTCATTTATCGTCTTTTCAAAGTCATGTGGCGTCAGGGTAATGTCAGATAGGCTTGCGTCTACCAGGTTCTGTGGCACTCTCATAAAAAATTAATTTAGGTCTTCAACTTTTAGTCTGGTTAGCGGCTCACTAAAAACTGAGTCATACTGGGACTTTAGTAACTCACTCATTTCCTTGCTGTCATCTGTGTAAGACCCATCTCGTTTTAGTAGGGGCCCAATACTGGATGTTGTTCTCGACTTTGTTTTGGCATAAGAACAGAAATACTTTGGGTTTCTTTCAATTTCGTTTATGGCTTTTAGTTCTTCCCGTGTTTCTTGATTCCTGTAAGATTCCTTTAGTTTTAATTCGATGTTTGCTATTTCTCTGACCAGTGCCTCCCTACGTATTTCAAATATATTGGCCTCTTGTAGCCGCTCTCTTATTCTTTGCCTTCGCCTGTATAGGGAGCGCCTCTCTCTTTCTAGTTTACATCTTCTCCTCCTTTTACTTAAGGGAATTTGCCTTGAGCAAACCTCAAGTGCCACAGAGTTAATTTGTTCTAGACATAGGTTAGGATCCGTGATGCTTAGGCTATCTTCCCAGTTTATATCATTTAGGATTTGGTTTACTTAGTCCAACCTTATGTTTTTGTTATTGAAGTTGAAATTGGAGAAGGCTCCCTCGCGACTGATCACATTTTGTCGATCTGAGGCCCCCCTCATGCATGTCTGGACCTCTATTATGTTGTGATCTGAGTATATCGTTTTTGATATGATGACATCTCGTATCAGATCATCATTGTTAGTGAAGATGAGGTCCAGTGTATTCTCCAATCTTGTAGGCTCTATTATTTGCTGGTTTAAGGTGAATTTGGTGCAGAGATTTAAAAGCTCGTGTGTGTGAGAGTTTTCATCTGAGCTGCCTCCTGGTGTTATCTCTGCTACCACATTATTTGCAATATTCCTCCATTTTAGGTGCCTTAGGTTGAAGTCCCCCAGGAGCAAGATGTTGGGGGCAGGGGCTGGAAGGTTTTCCAGACATTGGTCAATTTTCAGAAGCTGTTCCTGGAATTGTTGGGACGTTGCATCCGGAGGCTTGTATACAACCACGATGACCAGGTTTTGATTCTCGATCTTTACTGCTAAAACTTCAACTACATCATTTGAGGCATTTAGTAGTTCTGACCATATAAGTGACTCTGTGATATACAGGCCAACCCCCCATCCCCCTTTTGCCTGTTCACTCTGTCACATCTGTATAGGTTGTAGCCAGGGATCCATATTTCATTGTCCAAGTGATCTCTTATGTGGGTCTCTGTGAAAGCCGCAAACATTGCATTTGACTCTGTAAGCAGTACACGGATGTAAGGTATCTTGTTGTTTGTTGCTGGCTTTAGACCCTGTATATTTGCAAAGATGAATGTCGTTGGATTGGTGGTATTGGTGGTATTGGTGGTATGGGGGGAGGTCTTTTTTTTCCTGGTACTAATATCTGTTGTTCTGGAGTGGAAGCCATTGACTGTGGTTCCACTCCAGAAATGATTGCAGTTGGTGTACGATTTCTGTCATTTCCTGCCAGCTTTTTTTCCTTCCTTGCGCTAAAAAAAACTCTCTCTCTGGAGTAGCTTTGGCTACCCAGGTTTTCCCATGGTCTGGATGTTCTGTGTCGTCTTGTACCCTTTAGGTGGTGTGCCTGGCAATATAGGTTATAGCACTGTCTTTCCTGAACTGATGAGTGACACATTTCAGGGTGGAAAAGCTTACAGAAAGGGAGGTTGAATTTTCCTGATGTCATATGGGCACGGCATTTTCTGGGGTGGTCAAAGTTGCATGTTCCATCTGTTTTCCCAGAAATTCCATGCCTGCAGATACCAAATGCATAATATTTGCATAGGCCTGGTTTGTGTTTGCTTTGTTTTTTTGTGACCGTGTTCCCTAATGTATTCCCTATTGGTGCGTGTTTTCCTGTCTCATTTCTATCTTCAGCACTAGTGCTAACATCCCCTTTTGTTTCATCTCCAACACTAGCACCTTCAGGAGCACTGTCCACCAGGACAACACTAGCACCCTCAGGAGCACTGTCTTCTAGGACAACACTAGCACCCTCAGGAGCACTGTCCTCCAGGACAACACTAGCACCCTCAGGAGAACTATCCTCCAGGACAACACTAGCACCCTCAGGAGCACTGTTTTCTAGGACAACACTAGCTCCCTCAGGAGCACTGTCCTCCAGTACAACACTAGCACCCTCAGGAGAACTATCCTCCAGGACAACACTAGCATCCTCAGGAGCGCTGTCGTTCAAGACAGCCCCTTCCAAACCACCCATCTTATTTTCCCAACTGTCATACCATGTTGACATGTCTTTTAAGAAGGATCTTTTATTGGTGTTCTTGTCTTTTAATATAGATGCAATTCCCTCATACAGGTGTATCTCGTTTGGGCAGACCCAAAAACATCTCTCTGAGTTTATGTCAAGGGTGGTCACTGGTTGAAAATCCCTGCATATACCATGGGACCATTGACCACAGAGATTGCAAGCAATCCAGGCCTGTTTTCGTCCCTTATCCTTTCTACAGACTACACAGATCTTCATGGTGGTGGTCATCTTACAACACTTGACCACTCTCCTAGCTAGCTAGTCTATAATTTCTCGAAGTATTTAGTTGTTTTTAACAGTTTCCAACGAATCCGTTTGAATCCACTCCTTTGTTCACTTATTTCTTGGACGAATCCGGTTTATGCTCACTGTATATTTTAACTAATAACCACCTTAAGGAAGATCTGTCTATTTGTATTGTATCTATTTGTTGTAGTTCTATTTGGGTGTTTAATAAGGGCGTGTAAACCCCGTCATCCTATGAATCCGGTCAGAGGAGACTTGTTTTCAACGAATCCGTTTGAATCCGGCCGTTCGTTCACTTGTTCTTGACGAATCCGGCGAATCCGGATTAGTGGATCACTTATTTGGGCGTATCCAGTCGGTGATTTTGGACTAGCACATGAAAAGGACTGCTGGGAGAGTATTTAACAGAGTAATATGTGTTCAGTTTGATACAAAAAATATAGCTTGTGTGATGGGGCAGCCGTGCTGCTCGTTGGTTCACTTGTTCTTGACGAATCCGGATTAGTGGATCACATTATTTTGGACGTATCCAGTCGGTGATTTTGGACTAGCACATGAAAAAGACTACTGGAAGAATAATTAACAGTATAATACCTTTTCTATATTGGAGTGTCTTAGGCAAACTTATGACTAGCTTAAGAATTATGAAGCAATAGTTGTATTAGAATTTTGGTCAGCAATGTGAAATTAAGGGGAATCACAGATATCAGTGTCTTTTGATGTGGATATGTGCAAGATAAAGTAGTTTTCATGTGATTAGCTACCGGTTGGGTGTGTAAGTGAGATAAGATGTTTTTTAACGGTGCTTTTGAAAGTGGAGATTGTGTCAGCAGTTCTAGAGTTTTCAGGCAGGGAGTTCCAGATTTTAGGCCCTTTTATGCACATTGAATTTTTGTATAGATTTAGTCGGACACGGGGAATGTCAAAGAGATGTTTATGTCTGGTATTATGTCTATGGGTCCTGTCACAACTGTCAAGAAAGTGTTTTAGCTCAGGGTTAAAGTTGGAATTTTCTGGTTCTATAAATGTAGATAGCAGAGTAGTAAGTATGGATGTTCTGATCAGTGAGTAGGTTTAGGTCTTTGAAGAGTGGGGGGATGTGCTGCCTAGCGTTGGATTGTGTGATAATTCTTACTGCGGCTTTTTGTTGGGTTATTATTGGCATTAGGTGGGTAATTGCTGTTGATCCCCATGCACAAATGGCATATGTGAGGTAGGGATAGATGAGTGAAGAGTATAAAAGGTGTTTGAAGCCTGTCCACTGACTGTGGGTACTACAAAGTTGTGCTCTCTTCCCCTAGTACTATGATTGCTTTGGTTCCCAGCCTTGACACAATTGGCAGCAAGATATTCTGGACACTGTTTGTGAGCAATTTTATAAACTTGATTTAACTTAAGTTGTTTTACTCTGTCTTCAATATTCAGCATATCCAATTGTTGTAATTCATCCTGGCCTACATGCTCTCTTGGGCCCAGGTCCAGGATGAACCTTACCATTTTGTTCTGGGTGATTTGCAGTTTATCTTTCAGTTTTTTTGTCAATGCAGATTACCATGAAGAGCAAGCGTAGTCAATATGACATTGTATAAGGGCTAGACATAGGGTCCTGCGAGCCTCAGTAGGTAGACACTGTGCTTGTCTGTAGAGGAACTTCAGTCTAGCATTCGCTTTCTTTACACTGTTCCTATCAATTCTCCTGACAGGCATGGGTCAAAGGGGATTCCCAGAAACTGAAGTGATGGATTCCCCATTACACTTGACATTAAAATTATTTACACTTCTCAGTTTATATTTCGTGCCAAAGAGTATAGCTTCTGTTTTCCCGAGGTGTAACGATAGTTTGTTGTCTACTAACCATTTGCTGCATGACTCCAGTTCCAGTGTTAATACATTAGCTATATCTTGTGGGTCTTTACCTGACACTAACAGAGCACTGTCATCCGCATACAGTAGGAGTTTGCACTTGACACTGATGGGCATGTCATTTACATAACACAGGAATAATAAGGGACCCAGGAATAATAAGGGACCTTGGGGAACTCCACATGCTATCGGCAGTGGTTCTAATTCTGTTTTGTTGATTTTGACAATTTGTTTTCTATTGCTAAGATAGGACTTAAACCAGTCTATGGAACCTATGCCCACAATGCTCAGCATATTAGGGGCTTTTGTCATGTACACCCTATTTATACCTATAACTATGTAGTACACCTTTGTATCATGTCTAAATAAAATTATTATTATTATTATTATAGCTTGAAGTTTCTTACATAATACATTGTGGTTGACAGTATCAAAGGCCTTTTGCAAGTCTAAAGTTACCATTCCTATGAGGTTCCCTATAGACATTTCAGTTCTCATGTAATCCATCAGATTAATTAGGGAGGTGTCGGTTGAGTAAGAGCTCCTAAAGCCTGATTGGTAACTATGAAGAATGTTGTTGTCACTAAGATATTTAACTACTTGACAGTACACCGCCCTCTCTAGAATTTTGAATATTACACTGAGAATGCTAACAGGCCTATAGTTGCTGACATCAGACCTATTTTTCTTGAGGATAGGAGTAACTCTGGCCTCCTTGAACCCCTCTGGTGCTGTATTAGTGGTGATGGACAAATTTATTATGTGGGCAATGGGGATTGCCAGTTCAGAGGCACCATCTTTTAGGAACTTAGACGGGATGTTATCTGGGCCGGTGCTCTTAGTTGGGTTTAACCATCTTAGTTCTTTTTCCACGAAGTCATGAGATACACTTACTAGTTGACAACTGTTTGGAGTTACTCCTTTATTGGTATAGTATGTTTTAAACTTATCAGAGTCTGTGTTAAAGGTATTTGATGCAGCTGGTAGCTTACTTACTAGTGTTGATGCGACAGTTGTGTAGTATGAATTAAAACAATTTGCCACTTTAGTTGTTTCGTGGCATACCTCGTTATCGACATTCAGTACTATGTTAGATCTATCTACGGGTTTATGGCTATACCCTAACTGTTTGAGTTGTTGCCTGAGCTTTCTAGGGTTATTCTTATACTCTTCGATTTTTGAGCAATAGTGCCTTGCCTTTGCTCCTTTTATAAGCCTCTGCACTCTTTTCCTCACCCTTTGGAATTCATTTAGCGCTGCAATATCCTGTCTGTTTGCCTTTTTTAGTTTAATATCTTTATTATGCACCCCATACCCATCCTGTGGGCGGTAGTCAAAAGATTACAGAGTATACCTGGAGAGAATTCCAGGGTCAACGCCCCGCGGCCCGGTCGGGACCAGGCCTCCTGTTGGACCAGAGCCTGATCAATCAGGCTGTTACTGCTGGCCGCACGCAGTCCAACGTACGAACCACAGCCCGGCTGGTCAGGTACCGACTTTAGGTGCCTGTCCAGTGCCTTCTTGAAGACAGCCAGGGGTTTGTTGGTAATCCTCCTGATGTATGCTGGGAGGCAGTTGAACAATCTTGGGCCCCTGACACTTATTGTGTTGTCCCTCAACGTGCTAGTGGCACCCCTGCTCTTCATTGGGGGGATGTTACATCGCCTGCCGAGTCTTTTGCTTTCGTAGGGAGTGATTTTTGTGTGCAAGTTTGGTACTAAGCCCTCGAGAATTTTCCATGTGTATATAATAATGTATCTCTCCCGCCTGCGTTCTAGAGAGTACAAGTTTACGAACTTCAAGCGTTCCCAGTAGTTGAGGTGGTTTATCGCACTTATGCGTGCGGTGAAGGTTCTCTGCACATTTTCAAGGTCAGCAATTTCACCCGCCTTGAAAGGTGCCGTTAGTGTGCAGCAATATTCTAGCCTAGATAGAACAAGCGATCTGTAAAGTGTCAACATGTGCTTGGCATCCCTGGTTTTGAAGGTTCTCATTATCCATCCTGTCATTTTTCGAGCAGATGCAATTGCTACTTTGTTATGGTCCTTGAAGGTGAGATCCTCTGACATGATCACTCCCAGGTCTTTGACATTAGTTTTCGCTCTATTGTGTGGTTGGAATTAGTTTTGTATTCCGAAGAGATTTTAATTTCTTCACGTTTTCCGTATCTGAGTAATTGAAATTTCTCATCATTGAACTTCATATTGTTTTCTGCAGCCCATTTAAAGATTTGGTTTATGTCTGCTTGGAGTCTAGCCGTGTCTTCAACGGTGGACACTGTCATACAGATTCGGGTGTCATCTTCAAAGGAAGACACAGCACTGTGGCTTATATCCCTGTCAATATCTGATATGAGGTACATAATGGGTCCAGGGACTGGGCCTCAAAGTTTTGATAGATGAGCAAGTTACAAAGGTAATGAACTCAGGTAGATTTGGTCACAATCATGACAAGTTACAAAGGTATTTACAGATTATAGAGGTATATAATGGGTCCAGAGACTGGGCCCCAAAGTTTTGATAGCTGAACAAGGTACAAAGTTAATGAACTCACAAGTTTCAAATGTAAGTTTGCCTTAAATCTTTTTATCAACTGGTCTCTGAATTTCATATTATCTAATATCTCAGTAGTCATCCAGGGTTCAGTTCTTCGTTTAATCCTAACCTCTTTAACTGGTGCAATATTATCAAGGATGGTAGTGAACATTGTTTTGAATTTTTCCCAGGCATCATTTACGTCCGTGCAACTTGTTATCACTGACCAGTCACAATTGTGTAGCATACTATTTACCAGTGTTTCTTTACTGTAGTTTCTAGTTGACCTAATTTTTATTGTCCTGTGTAGGCCTATCCATTCCCTAGTGATTTTCCTGTTACAGTAAATGATGAAATGATCACTAAGACCTGTGTAATGATGCCTGACTGACTAATGTTCTCAGGGCGGTTACAAAGTATGTGGTCAATTAGGGTAGTGCTGGGAGGAAATCTGTGTGATCCGGGTTGGTTTTGTATTAATTAGTTGAGTGTAACTATTTAAATCCAAAAATTGCTTATACCTTTTACATAGCCCGTTATGTTGCTGTTGAAAACAGATGTTGAAGTCTCCCAGTATTACTGTCTCCACATTTTTATCAAGTCCGGACAAGACTCTCGAAAAGTCCTCTAAGAACTGGTCATGGGTGGGAGGGCGGTAACTAGTTCCTACTAAGATGGGTTTGGTCATGGGAAGCAACACTTCAAACCATAGAATCTCCGGTTTATTGTCATTTAAATCAGGTCTTGGATTATAGGCTAAGTCTTTTTTTATGTAGGCACATACCCCACCACCTTTTCTATTCCTATCTGAGCGTTTTATATTGTAATCTTCTATTTTGACCTCGTCGTCAGTCACAGTATCATCCAACCAGGATTCCGAGATGGATATAACTGACGCTCTAGTTCTGTTAGCTAGAATCCTAATATCTGCCAATTTTGGAATTGATCTTGCGTTGACATGAATAAAGTGAAGGCCTCTTTTTAATAACAATAATAATCATCAATATATGGCAAGGGTCATTAGTATTAAAAATAGGTAAATCAATGTCATCATTGCTAAAGGGTAACTGTGCCAAAGTGCATTTGTTACAAACAAAATGAAATCTGGCACCATTATCATAATCGAACACTCATCCATTATGCACCCACCTCTTACATATGTCTGGTGGTGTCTGAGATATTAGGAATGGTTCTATTGTCTCACATTGACCTATCTGTGCATTACATACAGAATTAAGGTTATTGTAGTGGTTGTAGGTTAATAAAACCCAGAGTAACCATAACAATGTACTCTCCAGGGCCGCTCCATAACAATGTACTCTCCAGGGCCGCTCCATAACAACAACAACAATAACAAAACAATTATAAATGACTGAACCAAACAAACAGTATTCAATCCTCCTACTGCTCCCAACCCCTTACAGTTATCATTCCTAGCTACTAGACAGTCATTATCACTGTGACTTATCTGTCTGTTTTGTACCTGTACCATAGATTGAGGTCCTGGATTAGTATGGATATCACCACTTAATAGCATCACTATAAAAGCTGTGCGAAACTTTTTTTTGTTTGGATATGTGGTGTAGAAACTTGTTTGGATTGGCCTCCTGTAAGTTGCACTCTGGGCAAGCACTGTTGACACCGACACTCTGAGACACTTCTCTCAGACTTACAAGTGGTTATGGTACAAATTTCTAGCTGATTGCAGTAAGGGGAACCCCACACTGCCTACACAATACTAGAAGGAGATTACTTACTTTGAAAAAGAGTGGCTATGTGTCCTGGTCTTCCTTATATATAACCCCTCCTAACACCATGTGCAGTGAAGAAACTTTGTCTGCAAAAGATGGTATAATTAGTGTCCTGTCTGCACCTCAGAGTTCCCTGGTTCCTTGGGAAGCCCTTGAGCAATATACAGTAAGTAACACTAGCTTCCAGACTTGAACTTAAGAGACGACGCTGGTACATACCAACACATAGTCGTCCGTCCGCCTAAGACCCACAGATAACTCACTAACGTTTCCCCCAGAAAACTGGCCAGATACTGAGAGAAAGAAAGCCTAGTCTTACTGTGACAGGGTCTGGATGGAGGCAGATGTTCACGGTACTTCGGGATCTCCTCCAGGGCACCAGGACAGATGTTGGGTCACGTGGGGGGTGCTGCCTAATCTCAGCACGTCTTGTTCGTGTGGAGTCTGGTCTGGTAAGAACGTAGGTCACAATTTCTGACCACCACACTGCCTAGATTCGTGTGGGCTGCCAGTTGTCTCTAGCTAACATAACCTAATGCTTGCCTATTCAGGCCTATAACTACCTATATTAGGGTGCTAGAGCTACAGTATTAATACCTAACGTTGCCTTAATAATCCTATTATTAGTTTCTATCTGTACAAACTTGCCTAGGTGTTCCTAGGTGGATAAATCTATCAATTAAAATATACACAATAGTCACCTTCAAAAGCTGGAGTGTGTAGTTGTTTTGGTTGGGAGTGTGGGTTTATAAACTCCGAGGGCCGATCCACGGTGTGTAAGGCTCCTAACGGCTCCCTTACCCTGTGGAACTTTTAGTGACTAAAAAAGTTTCCACATGTGGGGTTGCCATACCTTGCTGCGATAGTGGCACTTACGTTTCTGGTATGATGGCCAATGTTGGGCTTTCACTTTCCAGGGAGCTATCACCCCATTCACCTTTTCCAGTCCCCATGCCTGATTTCCTTCTTCAGAGAAATGTAGTATATAATGATAAATAGAATTATGGCAGCCTGAACCCCTCTTACGCCAGCCATGGTCACTCTTCACTCTATCACTTCACAACAAAAATTTGTTTGCTTTACTTTATTTTTTTTATTAAAAAGAAACCACTGATCCTATCAGACACCTAGCAATGACCTAGTAGCTACTCTAGAAATCACCACTGGTTACTAGTAAGTTTCCTGTTATCGCATACCCCACATTACCCTTTACTTCAGAAACTCCCTTCACTCCTCACTTCACTGTCCGGCTACATCTATCACACTTCTAGCTCATTTCCATCCTGGCAGGGTAAAAAAAAGTTTTAATCACTGGCGATGTCCATCCAAAGTCCCATCAATCTCATTTAGCGGGGCTCGTCGTGTTGTTGCCTGATTCCTCGTAGAGTTGATGTGTCAGCCATTTTTAAAAGCAGTGGGGGAAAAAAAGGCCACTGCCCCTGACAGATTCCTTGGAGTTTAGTCTAATGGCGTTTTCTCCTATGTTTCCCTCCTAATGTACACTGGTCAGTTAATATGGAAGACAGCTATTGAAAAAATATCTTTGGCTGTTTAACTAATCCAGTTCCTTCCAGCATTTGACACTGAGGAAAAGAACCGCCGCTATAGCCTGACAGATTCCTTGGAATTTGTTTTGTAGATTTAGCGGTTTCCCCTGTGTTTCCCTCCCATTAACACTGGTGCAGTTGATATAATGGTCAGCTACTGTCAGTATAGTTAGAACGTCGCTTCATAGTTGCACATCTGGCAGTAGCTGGTGAATGAATGCCAGTCCGCCATGTTTAAATGTTCACTTCCTTCCCTCACCTGGCACTGAGGGAAAAAAACCACACTATTCTACACTACAGACCTGTCAGTTTCCTTGTAGTTTTGTTGATTAGGTTTTCCTTTATGTTGACTTCACATTGAACACTGTGCAGTTGATATAGGAGTCAGTTACTTCAGTGTAGTGGAAAACGTTGCTTGTCTGGTTGTATGTCTGGTATTTGAATGCCGATCTCTTCTTTTGGTCATATTTGGTCCATTTCGCTGTAGTCACCGTCAGTTTTCTTGTCACTATAAGTTCCTTGTATGTTGTTGCAACAGTTCTTGCAAATAGGCCATCACTGGAGTTTGCAACTGCCCAGGGAATGGCAAAATATAGGAGCAGTCGTTGTTGCTGCTGCCTGGGTCATGACCCAGAGGTGAGATTCTCTGACATGATCACTCCCAGGTCTTTGACATTAGTTTTTGCTCTATTGTGTAATTGGAATTTGTTTTATATACTCCGATGAAATTTTAATTTCCTCACGTTTTCCATATCGGAGTACAGTGGACCCCCGGTTTACGTACTGCTCCAAACTCAAACAATTATGTAAGTGTATTTTTGTAAGTGCTTTTGTAAGTGTATTTTGGGGGGTCTAAAAGGACTAATCTATTTTACATTATTCCTTATGGGAACAAATTCGTTTGGTAACGGCACTTGAACAGTATTCTGGAATGAATTAATTACGTAAACTGGGGTACCTCTGTAATTGAAATTTCTCATCATTGAACTTCATATTGTTTTCTGAAGCCCATTTAAAGATGTGGTTGATGTCTGCTTGGAGTCTTGCACTGTCTTCAATGGTGGACACTGTCATGCAGATTCGGGTGTCATCTGTAAAGGAAGACACGGCACTGTGGCTTATATCCCTGTCTATGTCCGATATGAGGATGAGGAACAAGATGGGAGCGAGTACTGTGCCTTGTGGAACAGAGCTTTTCACCGTAGCCGCCTCAGACTTTACTCTGTTGACTACTACTGTTAGTGTTCTGTTTGTTAGGAAATTATAGATCCATCTACCAACTTTTTGTGTTATTCCTTTATCACAGATTTTGTGTGCTATTACACCATGGTCATACTTGTCAAAGGCTTTTGCAAAGTCTGTGTATATTACATCTGCATTCTGTTTGTCTTCCAGAGCATCCAGGACCTTGTCATAGTGGTCCAGTAGTTGGGACAGACAGGAGCGACCTGGTCTAAACCCATGCTGCCCTGGGTTGTGTATTGATGAGTATCTAGATGAGTGATGATCTTTCGAAGATTTTTATGATATGGGACGTTAGCCTTTTGGTCTGTAGTTCTTTGCTATTGCTTACTGCCCCATTTGTGGAGTGGGGCTATGTCTGTTTTTTAGTAACTGCAGTACGACCCAAGTGTCCATGCTCCCTCTCCATAGGATGTTAAAGCATGTGATAGGAGCTTCTTGCAGTTCTTGATGAACACAAAAGTTCCATGAGTTTGGGCCTGGAGCAGAGTGCATGAACATGCCATTTATCGCCTTTTCGAAGTCATTTGGGGTCAGGATAATATCAGATAGGTGTGTGTCTCCAAATTCTGTGTCTCTCTCAATAAAAAATTCATTTAGGTCTTCGACTCTCATTATGGGTAGCGGCTCGCTAAAACCCGAGTCATATTTGGACTTTAGTAGCTCACTCATTTCCATTGTGGAAACCTATTTCTTTGCTAAAAAGTTCCACAGGGTAAATAAGCCGTATGAAACCTTAACCTGCCACCATAGGTCCTCTGAGTTTATGAACCCACACACCCACCCAAACAACACACACTCACGAGTTGGCGAAGGTAGTGAGATAGTACATATTAATTGATAGATTTACTCTCCTAGAAGGTCTAGGTAGGTTTGTACAGTTAGTGACTAATATTAGGATTATTGAGGCAACTTTAGATATTAATGATGTAGTTCTAGGACCTTAACATAGGTACAGTGCAGTTGTAACAAATTCTCTGACTATGAGAACTGAACTTACTATAAACACTACGAGGTTTATACTGACTTGGGGCACTAGCCTTCACTGATTTATGTGATTGTTTATTCTGATCGGGCGCTGTGGCACAACGAGGTGTGCTGCATGAGGTAGAGGATTACAAAGTTAGCTTTG
>WNWK01042219.1:0-16079 GCA_009830355.1 Cherax destructor | reverse complement strand
TTGTTGGAAATTTTCTGGTTCCTGTAAGATGTGTTACTTTTATTATATGGCATATTTTTTTTTTAAGAAGAGTTTTTTTTTGTTTTTTTTTATATTTATTTCTGCCTTGTATGAATAAGGTTTGGTGTATTTTTAGTGGCAGTGAGGGCAGGTGTCTGTCCTTGAGTTTCACTGCAGTGGGGTTTGATTTTGTGAATTTTTTGTTAGTATTTGTGTTATTTTTATGTCATTTTTTTGGGCTGATCAATGTTCAATGTAAAATGCCCTGTGATTTTTTGGGGTTATGTTCAACCCCTATGTACATAAAATTTTGAGTTTATGGGTAGCATAAGTAAACAGGTTTTGTTGTGTTGTTAGCATTATTATATATGTTGTATCTTAATGTTTTAAATGAATGGAATTAACGATTTAGAATGGTGGGGACGGCAAGGGGAGAAGGCATTTTGCTTGGTGTAGTCATTATAGTGTGAATGGGGATCTCATTTTCATGTTTGTTATTGGATATAGCAAAAAGCCATATGTGAAGGATGGCATGCAGTTGTGTCTTTATATTTATGTAGTGTGTTTCACTGTTGTTAAACAATGTAGATGTAGCGGCCTGGTTTTGGGCCACTGTCATCATGTGTCACTTTTGGTGTTTTAGATTTTGTCCACTTATGCATCTGTAAGGATAGTTATTTTTTGTTTTATATGGTTTCAAGCTTAACATATGTGATCACTAGGGAAATATTTTTTGAGTAGAAAAGTTTTAGTATGTACTGAAGTGCGTAGGTTTTTAGGGTAGGTTGTTTACACTTCAAGTTGTCCTTATCATATGTATAGATTATATAGAATTTGTACTACTGTACGTTGTTTTGGTTTTGCATTTTGCAAACCTATGATCAATGCTGTTTTGCTTATGTGTAATGTACCTTGGGTTTCAATAAAATAATAAAAAAAAAAAACTTCACCCACTCTACCATTCACTTGCACTCTCACAATTGCTTCCTTGTACAAGGTTTCCACCTATCCCACTATCTCCTCCCCAAACCCCTGCTTCCTCATTATTGCCCACAACATATCTCTCTCCACACTATCATATGCTGTCTTCCAATCCAATCCCAGACCCCCTCCCTTCTACCCTCTATGAAGTCCTTAATCCTCCCATGCCTCCTATACATGCTATGTCCTGGGATACTGTATTGCCCATGCTCAATTACACTCCCAATCACTCTCTTTATCCTATTCTTTAACACCTTAGCAAATATCTTATAATCCGTGCACATCATTGACAGCGCTCTATAATCCCTAAGCATCATCTCATGCTCTCCCTTTTTTACAAGAACTACCACCCCAGTGCACTGTGTTTCCCCCATCATACCTAAGTCTTTTATTAGATTAAACAGCATGACCATACATTCTTTCACCACCATCCAATTCATCATATAAAAATCATTTGGTATTCCATCCACTCCAGGCGTCTTCCTCCTACTCATACTCTGCACAGCCATCCACACCTCTTCTTTGCTGATCCTACCCCCCATTTTCTCCCTCTCCTCCTTCCCCAACACCTGCACAATACCCTCCTCCAGGATCCACCCTTCCCTCCCCCATGCCCCCCCTTCTTCAAATAAGGCCCAAACCATTTATCCACATAGTTGCTCATCCCATCAGTCATCGTCAACATCTGTCCTTTCACATACCCATCCATTCCATCACTCACCTCCAAGCCCATCACAATCATCCCCCTTTGACGTTTTCGAAACTGCCGTAAAATGTAAAATGCAAGCCGCCGGTTTATCACCCCATAACACATCCTCAATTCCCCCTCGCAGTCTTACCACATCAAACCCATCATTTTGCAAATTCCTCAACCTTCCTTTCAACCCCTCTATCTCTACCACTGGGTAAACCCCCCACTTCATAACAACTACTCAACTGTCCTTCCAAATACTTTTGCAACCCATACCTCCACCAATTCTCCTCCCTACCCCTTACCTTATAATATTCCCTAATACCGAGATTTGCCCTTTCCTCCCACCACTGCACAATATCCCCACCAATTTTTCCCTTTGCCCATAAAGCCTCCTACCACCCCGCAAACCTATCCCTCCCCTCCTCTCCCGTGAGTAAACACACATTGAGCTTCCAATAACCCCCATACCTCTTTATCATGCCCTCCCAACCTGCATCCACTAAAACACCCCGATGATCCGAGAAACCCACATCCAAAGTCAGTTCCCTCTCCACCGTTACATCCCTCATTACATACACCCTATCCAACCTCGCAGCATAACCTCTTCTAGTAAAGGTATGTTCCACTTTCCACCCATCACCCTGCACCACGTCCACCACCCCCGCACACCCCAAAATGTCCCTCATTACACCCAAAACACAACTCGCCCCCCTCTGTTCCATGTCCTTTCTTCGAATTACACTATTCCAGTCCCCTCCCAGAAAAGTTACGGCCAGCAATCCCTTCATATGATAAAATAAAACCTCCCAAACAAAATCCTCCTTTATTTTCCTATTATGTTCTGCCGGCATATACACCCCCACAAAACACACCCAAACCTCCCCCCACACTCCATCAACCCTCACCACTCTCCCCCCTCTTCCCATGCCAATAACTTAAACGGGCTGGTCTCCTTTATCACTACCACAACGAATCTACCTGAGTTCCCTGCAAACACCAGGTAACCATTCATCAACAGATCACGGCCACACCTATAATTATGTTCCTGTATAAATCCCACATCCACATCGTATCATCGCAAAGTCACTTCAACCCACTTCCTCTTTACTTCAGCTCAAGGCCATTTACATTCATTGTTAGGCACTTAAAAACTTCAACGGGGGCTTTCCTTTGAATAGCTGAGGCCTCTGTACTGCCCTTTTCTGTGTCCCTTCCCCCCTCCATCCCCTTCCCCCCCTTGTCCCCTGCGTGCCACATCCACCCACGCCTTCTTACATGTCCTCTGTGCCGGGGTAAGGACATCATCACTGTCTGACGCCCCCACCAATCTCTTGCGTGTTTCCCCTACCACTTCCATGTCTACGCCAACATCCTCCTGGTGCACAACCACATCTACTGTCTTCACAGGTAATATGCCCGTCACATTGCCATTACCCTCATTTCCCCCTCCTACATCACCTATCTTCTCTTCCACTTACACACCACTACCCAGAGGGACCTCCTCCTGAGGGCTTTCAAGCAGCTCCCTCAGTACGTCCTGTAGAGGTTGGGATAATACCATACTCAATTCCCCAGGGTCAACCATATCCCGTTACCCTTAGCTTCTATCCCTTGTGACACATCAGGCAAAGTCCGGCACTGCTCCCCAGTACCGTCCACCATGTCACTCACTGACCCATCAGGGCCTCACCCACATCCACAGACACCACGCCCTCCCCGTCATCCTTGTCCGGTACCTCCTCTCTTCGTGCTGGTCGTTGCTCATTCCTTTTATTGCATGCCGCTGCCACATGCTCATAAGAGCCACAGATCTGGCAAGTCCTTCATTGGCCCACATACGTTATGTATACTTGAGTCTGGAAAGCCTCCAACACTACATATGATAGAATAGGGCATCTTAAGGACATCTTCAAGGTAAATGAACCTTCAGGCAGTCCTGCATAGATGCCCTCGGTCCACCGTCCCACTGCTGCCGAATGAATCATGCCATACTCACTGAAGACGTCCCTGATGTCAATTTCATCTGCCTCAAAGGACACATTTCTGATCTGTATCTAAGTATAATACTTCGAGGCATCCCTCAGGCGCACCTTAAGTCCTGCATTGACCTTCACACAGTCATCCTGAAACTGATCGACAGTCCTTTCGTATGCTCCGGCTGACGCAAACTTAACGAAGATTCTTGCAGCCCCATTCAGCGCTATCCCATACAATTCATCATTACTGATGCTATATGTGTCTCTCAGGATAGCTGGTAGTAACACCGCTGCATTTGTTGGGTAAACTCCGCCTTTCAGGACTTCCACACAGATTGTGTTTACCTGTCGCTGGCTACCCATCGCCATGTTGTAGAAAACCACTGTCTCACACAGTCACCACCAGAGGGCAGGAGCAACTCAACCGCACCTCACGAGAGCTGGGTGGCAAATGAACTCAACATGAGATTCAAAGAAGTGTTCACAGAGGAGACAGAAGGGACTCCAGAAAGACGGAAAGGTGGGGTACACCACCAAGTGTTGGACACAATACATACAACCAAGGAAGAAGTGAAGAGGCTTCTGAGTGAGCTAGATACCTCAAAGACGATGGGGCCGGATAACATCTCTCCATGGGTCCTGAGAGAGGGAGTAGAGGCGCTATGTGTACCCCTAACAACAATATTCAAAACATCTATTGAAACAGTGAGATCACCTGAGATATGGAAGACAGCAAATGTAGTCCCAATTTTTAAAAAAAGGAGACAGACATGAAGCACTAAACTACAGACCAGTGTCACTGACATGTATATTATGAAAAGTCATGGAGAAGATTATCAGGAGACGAGTGGTGGAACACCTAGAAAGGATTGAGCTTATCAACGACAGCCAACACGGTTTCAGGGATGGGAAATCTTGTGTCACAAACCTACTGGAGTTCTATGACAGGGTGATGGGAGTAAGACAAGAGAGAGAGGGGTGGGTAGATTGCATTTTCTTGGACTCTAAGAAGGCGTTTGACAGTTCCACACAAGAGATTAGTGCAAAAGCTGGAGGACCAGGCAGGGATAACAGGGAAGGCACTCCAATGGATCAGGGAATAACTCTCAGGAAGACAGCAGCGAGTCATGGTAAGTGGCGAGGTGTCAGAGTGGGCGCCTGTGACGAGTGGGGTTCCACATGGGTCAGTCCTAGGACCGGTGCTGTTTCTGGTATTTGTGAACGACATGACGGAAGGAATAGACTCCGAAGTGTCCCTGTTTGCAGATGATGTGAACTTTTTTTTTTTTATATTTAAAAACATAAGAATGTACAGTATTACACGAAGGACCAAAACCTTCAACCATAACACATTAAACCATCACAAACATCAATGCAAGAAACAATACATCTGTTGCTCACACTAAACCCAAGTTTAGCATGTAAAAACATAATCAAAAAGACAAAGTATTCTGATACATAATTACAAAAAGAAAAACCCTGACCGCACCATCACTCGTTCCTCTTCTTACCTAACCTCAAAAATTCATTTTTTTTTTTCAACTAAACTCTTAGTTTTTTTTTATTTATAATGTACATTTCATTTAATCACACCATGGGTACATTACCAAACCAAAATAACATATCAATACAAAACTCAAACCTCAACTAACTTATACAAATAAGTAACACATGATTATATACATACTACAAATGACGTCACAAAAGAAACACATCACAAAGATACATGGAAAAACAGAAACGTAAGTGCAAATGTAACACGTACTGGACTTTATAATTTTTTTTTTCACATGGAACACTCCATACTAATAGAACAACCCCCCCCCCCTTGACAGTCCAGCACGAAACCTCCACTTACATTGCAATAATACAATACATCTTGGGTAATTTAATCGCAAAACCCAACATAATAAAATGGAAACTACTATAAGTTTTTTTTTTTATTTAAAAACAGGTTATGTACAATAACATTTACCAAAACCTTACCTCATAACAAGAGGTTAAACATCAACATTACACAAAAATCGTATTAAATACCTGATAATGTAAACACTAGAAAGGGCCTATTCGGCCACATAGCCATGAAAATTGTAATGAAAAGTGTCATACACTAAACCTACTAAAAACACTAACCTAAAACACTACACATGACCTTACAAACAAAAGGTCTTTATTGCTCCACTCCACAAAGAGAGTATATCACAAAACAATATGAGCATATAAATCCCTGACAAAAAGATAAAGGAAACTTCCAACAAATAAAACATGTCATATCAAACATGGTAGTAATTTCTCAAAACCCCAATTATCCTACCCATCTAAAGAACCCCCCCCCCCAGTGACTAAAAGCACACGTACCCTGGAAACCTAAACGATGCACTGTGAGCATCCCCTACATAATTTTTTTTTCTTTTAAAACCATATGTACAATACATATAAATAAAAGGCCCACAGGACCTATAACATAACATTGACATAATAAAAAAGAAAGTTACAAAACCCCCCTTACCTCACAGTACCATACAAAACATCTCACCTAAACTTTACAATGTTATACCATCACAACCCATATTTTGCCACTCCTCTTCCCCGGCCTCCAGAGGCTATTACTGAAAGTTAATAGACTCCCATAAGTAAATAACACTCACACATAAACTTGACAAAACCCACCCTTCCATCCCTACCTCTGATGTAAAACTCATAAAATACTCATTAGAAAAGAGAGATTACAGAAAAGCTTAGAAATGGTAGTTGTCAACTAGAGTGGCCTCCAACACACCAATATTAAGACAACCTTCTTCCTAAAGTACATCTCATTATAACACTTCCACAACACCTAACATACATGACAACTTAAACACACCTGCCAACCAGGTGCTACAAGGTCGGCTTATACCATGAGAACCATGGCCCTAACAAGTCATACAACATAGACTCCCAGGCAATGCTGGCCTTGCAAGTGAAATGTGTAACATGAAAAACAAAACAGACACCAGCAGTAACAGCCTGGTTGATCAGGCTCTGGTCCAACAAGAGGCCTGGTCACGGACCGGGCCGCGGGGGCGTTGACCCCTGGAATTCTCTCCAGGTAGACTCCAGGTAGGTAGACACTCACACACACGCCCAACATACATTCTAGGTCATGGGAACCTGTCTTACCAGTACTCATGAAAAAACCCCTGGCTCCACACACAGGAAGCGCCTCAATACCGTGTTGACGCCCACGGTAAGGTACAGGTGAGATACCCCTGACACCCCCGAACCTCCTCCATCTACTACCGAGTCCCCCCCACCCACAGACGTTTTAAAAAACGCCACCAGACAACCACATAGAAACTGCCTGAACGATGAAGCATCAAAAACCAAACCACCCGCCTATCCCCTGACACCCAGTAAAAAAAACCTTAGATACAGCCACACACACTCTCTGAACCCCCCTCCAGCTACCTTGACCAGCCCTCTCACTCGACTACCGCACCCTCCCCTTTCCCTAATAAAATCGCGACAGTAAGATTCCGATATCCCAGAGGAAAAGCCTTACACCATCTTCCTTCGTAAACCACTTGATTATGACACGGAGTCCTGTAAAACCCTGCCGCTGAAGCTCTAATGTGGACGTCACCCAGGGCCTCTCTCATGCTCCACGAAATATGTATGAATTCTACCACCAAATACACTACCGTCCATCTTACATCCTCAGGACAAACCCCCACATCTATACTTAAAGCTCTTAGGGTCGACAAACCCCCTGCCCCTACCCTTTTCAATACTTCACTAAACCATTCCCTAATCCCACCCAGCTCCTTGCAAAATTAAACTACATGATACGCAGTCTCGAGACCGCCACATTTCAGACAGAACCCCTCCCTTATTATTCCCATCTGGCACAATTGTGCCCGAGATGCCAAAATTCCCAATAAAAATCTATACCCTGTTTCTCGAACCCTTGGCAGTACCCTCAGCCTCTTCAACCAGTACCACACCAACTTCCAATTATACATTGGATAAATACCTTCCCCCTGCACTACTTTCCCTTCCCCACTCTATCCAACCTACTCACCTTCACTCTCCCAGGCTCCCTAACTACTAAAATATACCTCAATAGATCCTCACACTGCAACAAATCCCTACCCTTCCACCACCTATGTACCTCTCTCATGACCTTACCGACCCTCCTGCCTCCTATCTCCCCTCCTACCAAAAATTCCTGCTTAACAAATAAACTTTGAAGCCTACTCCTCAACGGAATCAACCCCAAACCCCCCACCCCCACCCCAGCCGTCACAACCTCACGAGCCAACCAGTGCCTCCCATAACTCCAAATATATCTATAAACCCTTGTAAGCAAGTGCCCTATATCACACTCCCGGAGAGGATATACAGCCGCCACAAACCAAAGTTAACTATAATTTTTTCTTTTTTATATTTTATTGAAAACCATACATGAATACATCAGAAACCAGATACACCACACAAAAGAACATCACCTTACATATATCCACTAACAACATATAGTTCACAGTCAGGAGCAGCTAGGACTTTCATTATGAACATAAACCTTAGAACAAAGTTCCACATGACACAAAGTACATATTTACAACATATGTATTACATGACGGTGAAACAAACCACTCCCTCCCATAGCACCCCCCCGAGGACAGGACATCGAACAATTGGTCCCTCATACAGGACAATATGAAACCTTAACACATAACTTATAACATACCAACCTATACCCTATCCCATACCTTATCCCTGTATATTCTCACTATAAATTGAAAACTTATATAATTCATACACCTAGTGCCGGTTAGCACCCAAATCACATCAAAGCAAATAACTTTACAAAATTATAACATGTAATGATAACACATGAGTGTGCGCCAAAGAGACAGTGTACTTAGTATATTAACTACTTAGGAACTAGTTATTAATATATCCTCATAAAGTTTCAGTTACACAATAAGCGTACAACACTTAAGCTATACACATACATAAATATATGACAAGTACTATATAGGAATATTCATGCTTAATAACATATCCAACCTTGTCAAAATATAGCAATGAGTTAATATATCATCATATATATGTGTCCTGACGCATCGGGTCATAGCCCGATGCACCTGAATATAAATGAGGAGGTTTACCTTTAAACCTGACATATCTCCCCCCCCCACAGATCGCAAAGCACACTGTTCGTTCATAGGATCCTTATCAATATCCTGTACTCCCCGTATCCCACTGATCCCGCTCACACCATTAGGTGACACATCCACCGACGCCTGCACAATATCACTCCACTTTGCAGGTCCTCTCATGCCCACACCGTCCATCTGTCTCTGTGCGCCTTCATCCACAGCCCCAACAGTATGCCTGTCATCCTGTCGCCTCCCCTGTCGCTTAGCACACTCAGCTGCAATGTGATCATATGAGCTACATATACGACAAGTTCTACGTTGACCCCCACAAGTGACGTAAACCTGCGTTCTAAAGTCAGGCAACACTACGTAGGAAGGTATGGCCCTCCTCAGCATCATTTTCAAATTGAAAGAACCCTCCGGTGTTCCTTCATAGAAACCGTCGGACCATCTACCCATGGCTGCATAATGAATGATACCATAAACCTTAAAGGTCTCTCTCACGTCATGTTTGTCGGCCTCAAACGGTAGGTTACGTATACGAATCCAAGTATATTGTCGTGATATGTCTTTCAATTTAACCTCCACCGACTCGTTGACCTGTAGACGTCTATCCTCAAATGTGTCAACACGCGTCTCATACACCTGTGCTGTCGTTAGCTTCACAAATATTCTCACATTGCCGTTGAGGGCTATGCCGTAAATATCGCCCTTGTCGATGCCATACGTGTCTCTAATGACAGCTGGTAACAGGATAGTCACATTATGTGGATAAATAGCCCCACGAACAAGCTCCACACAGACAGTGTTAACTCGTCGTTGATACTGCTCCGCCATCCTGCTTTGAAAACGAGTAGTTACCACTGCTCCACAAGAGGGCAGACCAGACCACCTGCCACCGCCAAGGCTGGGCAGCGAATAACTATAAATTAAAACATTAACCACCACTGCATGCTGCAACAACGTGACCTCACCCGGACTAAAACCCCCTAACCATCCAAGCACTTTACTCACCACTTCCTCCGAATTTAATCCCCTCACCTAATTACTACAATGACTGAAAATAACACCGAAAATTTTAATACTATTAACACACAGCCACCCTCCCCTCCTCCCCAACGTCCCTCCCACCCACGAACCTACCTCCAATAACTTCGATTTCACCCTGTTGATGCACATGCCAGTAGCCCCACCAAAAACCTCAATAATCCTATTAACATTATCTAACCCCTCACCACTCCCTATCAAAATGGCCGTGTCATCTACATATCCTACTATGCCCGTCTCACAACCCCCACACCCATCCCTGTCCCATACCCCCTCTCTAACTAATCTATAAAAGGGGTCCTGCAGACACCCGAAAAGAATCTGCGACAGGGGGCACCCCTGCCGCAAACCCCTCTCTAAACTCGCCTGAACCCCTAACTTCCCATTAACTTGTACCCTTGCTAAAGCCCCATTATATAAGGATCTAACCCACCCCACAACTTCCTCCCCAAACCCCTGCTTTGATAAAATGTCAACCAACATTTCCCTATCCACACTATCATACGCAGTTGCCCAGTCTAATCCTAGGACTCCACCCCTTCCTTATGTTCCATGAAATTCCTAATTCTCCTATGCCCTGTCCTAATGCTACGTCCAGGTATCCCATACTGGCCAACCTCCAACACCCTTTTCATGGGATTTGCCAGTATCTTTGCATAGATCTTATAGTCTGAGCACAACAATGTTATAGCCCTATACCCCTGCAACCTATCACTATCCCTACCCTTTGGCACCAACACCACTACCCTGGTTCTCTGCACTTCCTCCATTTTACCCCTATCCTTCATCTGATTAAACACCTTCACTAAAACATCCTTCAATACGTCCCAATGAGCTACATAGAAGTCCCCAGGCAATCCATCCACCCCAGGCGCCTTCCCATCCTCAACCCCTGTACCGCCTGCCATACCTTGTCTACCGTAATCCTCCCACCTAACACCTTCCTATCCTCCTCTTCCAGTCTTCCCTGGATTCCCTCCAAAACAATCCTCCTTCTAACCTCACCCCTCTCCCTACCCTCAAATTTACACTGAAACCATAACCTTGCATAAGTACACATCCCCTCTGTCGTGCGTAACACCTGACCCTGATGATACCCACCCATCTCCTCCTCCACCGTCAACGCCGCCAGTGTCATGCACGTTCTACATTTCCAAAACCTCCGTAATACCGTGCCCGAGGGCCTATTCCCCCATAACACCTCTTCTAATTGACTACGTACCCTTATCGCCCTAAAAACATCATTCTGAATATCCCGTAATCTCCCCTTAAGGTACGCTATTTCCTGCTGATGGCACCCATCCCCTCCCCCCCTTCGTAACAGTCCCTTAATCGCCCCTCCAAATAATGCTGTAACCCATACCTATAACCCGCCTCCTCCACACCTTCATGCCTATAATAACCTCTCACCGCCTCCTTCGCCGTCATATTCTACCACTTCACCACATCCCTAATCTCCCTGTCTCCACCCCATATACCCTCCCACCAAACCGCAAAACCCTCACGTTCCCCCTCCCGTTTTAACAAACTTACATTCATCCTCCACAGATCCGAATAAAATTTAACAGCACCCACCCACCCTAATACTGCCACCACACCTCTATGATCTGAAAACCCTACGTCTATGTTACGCACCTCTTCCACATTTATATGCGAGGACACATACACCCGATCTAAACGTGCTACATATCCTCTCCTTATGAACGTATGTTCCACCATGACATTGCTACCATCTACAACATCTCGAACCCCTACCGCTACCAGTAAGTCTCGCAACTCCACTAGTACACATCCGGCACCCCTCGGTTCCACATCACGCTTCCTAATTATGCAGTTCCAGTCACCCGCTAACACAGTTACCTCAGGGAGTCCCCGTAATGCATATACTAAGTAATTAATCCCTCACAAACTCACCCTTTAAACTACGTACATTAACTGCGGGCATATACACACCAATGAAGCTAACCGGGATATCACCCCATTCACCATCAACCCTAACAATCCTCCCGCCCCCCACCTCCTCCCATGACCTCAGATGAAAAGGGCTGGTCTCCCTAATACCTACCAACACCCCACCCTTGAAATTTTCAGAACTACCAGTGTATGTACAAAGTAAAACCCCGCAACTTCAGATCCTCACCACACCTAAAATTATGTTCTTGGAGAAAACACACGTCAATGCCTTCTCTCCACAATGTCCATTCAACCCACATCCTCTTGACCTTGGCCCTAAGGCAGTTCACATTCATACTGCTTGTAAGGAACCGTTGGAGATTCGAGGAAATGGAAGGAATGGAGATGTGTAGAGATAGGGACTTCATAGTAGGTACCATCCAGTCTGGGGAGCACAAGATAGTCATTGCAGTGATGTATAACCCACCACAGAACTGCAGGAGGCCAGGAGAGGAATATGATGAGAACAACAGAGCAATGGTGGACACTCTGGCGGAGGTGGCAAGGAAAGCGCACATGAGCAGAGCGAAGTTACTGGTCATGGGCGATTTCAACCACAGGGAGATCGACTGGGAGAACCAAGAACCACGTGGGGGTCCAGAAACTTGGAGAGCCAAGATGGTGGACGTGGTACTGGAAAACCTGATGCTCCAACATGTCAGGGACATGACCAGAGAGAGAGGAGAGGATGAACCAGCAAGACTGGACCTTGTATTCACCCTGAACAGCTCAGATATTGAAGACATAACACACGAGAGCCCCCTGGGAGCCAACGACCATATGGTGCTGAGCTTTGAGTACATTGTAGAACTACAGGTGGAGAGGGAAAACGGTACCGAAAGAGACAAACCAGACTTTAAAAGAGGAAACTACATGGGCATGAGGAATTTCCTGCAGGGGGTTCAGTGGGAAAGGGAAATGGAAGGACAGTCAATAAATGAAATGATGGAATACGTAGGGGCAAAGTGCAAGGAGGCAGAGGAACAGTTTATACCCAGAGGAAAAAGATTAAATGGGAAGGCCAGAAAGAGCCCCTGGTTTACCCAAAGGTGCAGGGAGGCAAAGACTCAGAGTGTCAGAGAATGGAAAAGGTACAGAAGACAAAGAACCCAAGTAAACAAAGAGATTAGCAGAAGAGCTAAAAACGAGTATGCACAGGTACGGAGGGAGGCCCAGAAACAGTACAAAAATGACATAGCATCGAAAGTTAAGTCTGACCCGAAACTGATGTACAGTCACATCAGAAGGAAGACAACAGTCAAGGACCAGGTGATAAGGCTGAGAAGAGAAGATGGGGAACTCACAAGTAATGATTAAGAGGTATGTGAGGAGCTCAACTTGAGGTTTAAGGAAGTATTCACAGTGGAGGAAGGAAGGCAGCTGGAGGGCATACACACAACTGAGGAGGAGGTGAAGCAGTTACTCAGTGACCTTGATACCTCAAAGGCGATGGGTCTGGACAATATCTCCCCGTGGGTTCTTTGGGAAGGAGCTGAGGTACTGAGTGTGCCACTTATCATAATATTCAACACATCCCTTGAAACTGGGCAGCTACCTGAGGTATGAAAAAAGGCCAACGTAGTCCCCATCTTTTAAAAAGGAGACAGAAAAGAGGCACTAAACTATAGACCGGTGTCACTTACGTGTAAAGTGTGCAAAGTCCTGCAGAAAATCATCAGGAAAAGAATGGTGGAGCACCTAGAGCTGAACAGGATAATAAACACCAGACAGCACGGATTCCGGGAAGGCAAATCCTGTGTAACAAACCTCCTGGAGTTCTATGATAAAGTAACAGAGGTAAGGCAAAAGAGAGAGGGGTGGGTTGATTGCATTTTCCTGGACTGCAGGAAGGCCTTCGACACAGTTCCTCACATGAGATTAGTAAAGAAGTTGGAAGAACAAGCATGTATAACAGGAAGGGCACTGGAATGGATCAAGGAATACCTCACAGGGAGGCAACAACGGGTCATGGTGCGTGACGAGGTATCACAGTGGGTGCCTGTGACGAGCGGTGTACCGCAGGGGTCAGTCCTAGGACCAGTGTTATTCTTGGTATATGTAAATGACATGATGGACGGGATAGACTCTGAAGTGTCTCTGTTCGCAGATGATGTGAAATTAATGAGGAGAATCACATCGGAAGAGGACCAAGCAGGACTTCAAACAGACCTGGACAAGCTTGACATCTGGTCTAGCAACTGGCTTCTCGAATTCAATCCCACCAAATGCAAAGTCATGAAGATCGGAGAAGAGCAAAGAAGACCGCTGACAGAGTAAAGGCTAGGCGGACAAAGGCTACAAACCTCGTCAAAGGAGAAAGACCTTGGGGTGAGTATAACGCCAAGCTCGTCTCCGGAGGCACACATCAACCAGATAACTGCGGCAGCATATGGGCGACTGGCAAACCTATGATTAGCGTTCCATTACCTTAACAAGGAATCGTTCAAGACACTGTACACTGTGTACGTCAGGCCCATACTAGAATATGCAGCACCAGTCTGGAACCCACACCTGGTCAAGCACGTAAAGAAACTAGAGAAAGTGCAAAGGTTTGCGACAAGGTTAGTTCCACAACTCAGGGGACTGTCCTATGAAGAAAGGTTGAGGGAAATAGGACTAACAACACTGGAGGAAAGAAGGGTCAGAGGAGACATGATAACGACATACAAAATACTGCGGGGAATCGACAAGGTAGACAGTGACAGGATGTTCCAGAGAGGGAACACAGAAACAAGGGGTCACAACTGGAAGCTGAAGACTCAGATGAATCAACGGGATGTTAGGAAGCATTTCTTCAGCCATTGAGTAGTCAGGAAGTGGAATAGTCTAGAGAAAGATATAGTGGAGGCAGGAACCATACATAGTTTTAAGACAAGGTATGATAAAGCTTATGGAGCAGGGAGAGCAGAGACCCAGTAGTGGACAGCGAAGAGGCGTGGCCAGGAGCTGAGTATCGACCCCTGCAACCACAATTAGGTGAGTACAATTTTTTTTTATATTTTATTTAAAACAGTACATACAATACATGTCATGACAAAATCGCATATTGAAACATATACATAAGCTCCTCACCCTACCAGAAAATGAAACACAAATATAATTAATCTCCTTCTTATTAACCTTGATACTAGGTTGTCTTATCTTTACTGGAAAATATCTGAATACAACTACAAACTGCTGCAAAACTATACACAAAACAAAAACTGCCTTTACCTAACCACACCTCAATACCCATCTCCCTGCTCACACATGTTACAAAAATTAAACACCACAACTGCCATAATAAAAATTAAACATATTACATTCCATAAACACACAGGAACAAAACTGTCTCTGCAAAAGTCTTACCCAATCAGTCCGAAGACCTGGTATCACTGTAATACACCAAATAACATGAAACCATTACAGCTCTACCATGTACACTTGTAAACCCCCCTTCCATTCCTTTTTTTTTTCAATTTTAAGGAAATACCCTTTCGAGTCAGACGTAAAAGTCATAATACAAGTCACAAACAACATCTTATTAAACTTGAAATTGTGTACTATCCTAACTCCCCCTTTAAAAACATATCTCAATACAACTGTAAAACTTCATCTATATTATATACAAAACAAATTTTTTCTTTGACCTGACAACACCTCGAACAAAATCCCAACACCCTACACACACATTACTAATATTAATCAAAATTAACTGCCATTACAATGTAAGACACCACTATATTACATTCAACGATCACTTAAGATAAAAAACCTAACTCTTCAAAAGTCTGGAGCCTTACCTAACCTACTGCTGTATACCACAACAGTGCTCCTAGAACCTGGTGCACATCAAATAAAACCTCCCCATACCCATACATTTCAAGGTTTACCACCACCATGTCATGCTTGAACCATATGACATTCCCTGTGTATAACACAGACAAAACACAAAAATTACCCCGGTGGTAGCTGAAAAAGTTAACACAAAGGAAAATAATATTTTCTCCACCCACACACACGCACCCAACATACATCCAAACACCTGCCGTACGTGACACAATGTCCATACACCAACACACGGATCTCACTCACACAGGCGGCATCTCTAATAGAGATCTTTCAATATATATATATTTTTTTTTTCTTTAATATAGTCAACAAAGGTTTGCTTTGACTCACAAACCCCTAAGAGATTATGATGACGCCGACAGTAAGAAAACAGGCAAGCTTCCCCTTATGCTCCCAACACCCCCTTCCCCCAACAACCCTTTTGCGCCAACCTCACTAACTACTGATTAACAAAAA
>WNWK01042218.1:0-16080 GCA_009830355.1 Cherax destructor | reverse complement strand
GTTGTGGTTGGAGCCCATGCTGACTGTTGTTGGGCAGTTCTGAGGTTGGGCGTTGCCGCGGGTGCCAAGCCGTTCCGGTGACGCACTCGCTGCCAGTGCTGCACCATCACAGGACAGCTCTGGTTCCAGGCATGGTGCCTCTTTGAGCAGTTGGCACACTTGGGTCCGGCCGAGAGGTCTCGCTGGTCGGTTGTTTGAGGAGTGCAATGCAATCCTTCGAGTCGTGTGCCTTGCTGCACACTCCACACCTCTTCCTCGCTGGCAGGTGGCTGCAAATGATTGAACCCCTGATAGTTGAAGCACTGCAGTGGGCCTGTCAGGTACGGCCGGGTCTTGAACCTTCCCCAGACCCCAAGGTCCAGGTGCGTGGGAGGGGCCTTTGTGGTGTATCAGCACCTGTCGGGTGGGCACCTTGTTCACCTTGGCAGTGAGTCGCTCTGCCTTGACAATATTGGGCAGTTCCAAAATGGGGTCCAATGGAAGGGGCACAGGGACGTGTAAGAGCACCCCCTTGTACACCTTCTCCCAAGCAATCAGTTCCACCATGCTGGGATGCGTCACAACCAGCCCCTTTAATACCTCGTATGAGTCCTCGTCCCGAGGAACGACCAAAATCTCGTTCCTGAGAGTGAACTCGCAGCGGAGCTGGAGGTGGGGGATGCCCTCCAGATACCTCACAAACCCGTAATCGGGAACCTTGAATTTGTTGAAGGCCATGGTTGCAATTGTCCGAGCAGAGCGGGAAGTCTTTCTTCCAAGAGGAGTCAGCCATTCCCCATCCTCTGGGGTGGCTGATGCAACTGGGGCAGGTACCTGGTCGGCCCCAACCCCGCCTGTTGAGGAGCCACAGCCTCCTGGTGGCCCCCCATGTCCATCTGGGGGACCAGATCTTCTTGGATAGCATCTGCCGGCTGAACTAGTGGCAGATCGGCAGATACAGCAGTCTCTACAGCATCCTTGGCCTTCTTGGTGGGGGCTCCCATCGGCCCCACGTCGTCCTCCGACTCGTCCTCGCATTCCAATAAACGTTTAGGCCGCTCACCTGGGCCTGACATGGTGACTGTAGGTGTGGGGACTGAACCAGCAGCTGAGCTGAGACTGTGACCTCACAGCCGCCCACACGGGGCTCAGGGCTGTGAGGCTCAGGTCCCGGAGGGAGCCTTTAGCCACCCTCACGTGGCTCACGGCTCTGACGCACTTAACACTGTTCACGAGAAACGACACTAATCTGTGCGTAAACTAACACAGATGTCTCCTCTGTTATGTTCTATATATATCGAAGAATTCCTCTCTCTTCCTCTTGTTCAAAGTCCCCCTGACTTCAACAAAAAGACGTGTTAGACGTATTCTAACAATTTTTTTTATATTTTATTTAAAAATATATTATACAATTTTTACATGCATCTGGAAATATAAATCTCAAAAGACCAAGACTATGATTATTATCTAAAAAAATACCGATACCATTAAAAGGAGAAAAAGGTACATTCACCAGCCACCAAATGTAAGTATACAAGGAGCTGTCCTAGAACTATTGATACTTAATCAGCACATAAATAATACACACTAAAGAAAAACACCTATCACATAACAAATAGAAACTTTATGCTTACATATACATAAGATAAACCTAACAAGGTTTAATGGCCCCCAAGAATCCAAGACTTTCGATATACCTGGGGTATACCTGGAGAGAGTTCCAGGGGTCAACGCCCCTGCGGCCCGGTCTGTGACCAGGCCTCGTGTAGGATCAGAGCCTGATCAACCAGGCTGTTACTGCTGGCCGCACGCAGTCCAACGTACGAACCACAGCCTGGCTGATCAGATACCGACTTTAGGTGCCTGTCCAGTGCCTGCTTGAAGACAGCCAGGGGTTTGTTGGTAATCCCCCTGATGTATGCTGGGAGGCAGTTGAACAGTCTTGGGCCCCTGACACTTATTGTGTTGTCTCTCAACGTGCTAGTGGCACCCCTGCTTTTCATTGGGGGATGTTACATCGTCTGCTGAGTCTTTGCTTTCGTAGGAAGTGACTCTCGTGTGCAAGTTTGGTACTAATCCTCGAGAATTTTCCACGGTATATAATAATGTATCTCTCCCGCCTGCGTTCTAGGGAGTACAGGTTTAGGAACTTCAAGTGTTCCCAGTAATTGAGGTGGTTTATCGCAGTTATGCGTGCCGTGAAGGTTCCTGCACATTTTCTAGGTCAGTAATTTCACCTGCCTTGAAAGGTGCAGTTAGTGTGCAGCAATATTCCAGCCTAGATAGAACAAGCGACCTGAAAAGTGTCAACATGAGCTTGGCATTCCTGGTTTTGAAGGTTCTCATTATCCATCCTGTCATTTTTCTAGCAGATGCGATTGCTACAGTGTTATGGTCCTTTAAGGTGAAATCCTCTGACATGATCACTCCCAGGTCTTTAACATTAGTTTTTTGCTCTATTGTGTGTTTGGAATTTGTTTTGTACTCCGATGAGATTTTAATTTCCTCACGTTTTCCATATCTGAGTAATTGAAATTTCTCGTCATTGAACTTCATATTGTTTTCTGCAGCCCATTTAAAGATTTGGTTTATGTCTGCTTGGAGTCTTGCAGTATCTTCAACGGTGGACACTGTCATACAGATTCGGGTGTCATCTGCAAAGGAAGACACGGCACTGTGGCTTATATCCCTGTCTATGTCCGATATGAGGATGAGGAACAGGATGGGAGCGAGTACTGTGCCTTGTGGAACAGAGCTTTTCACTGTAGCCGCCTCAGACTTTACTCTGTTGACTACTACTCTTTGTGTTCTACTTGTTAGGAAATTATAGATCCATCTACCAACTTTTCCTGTTATTCCTTTATCACGCATTTTGTGTGCTGTTACACCATGGTCACACTTGTCAAAGGCTTTTGCAAAGTCTGTGTATATAACATCTGCATTCTGTTTATCTTCTAGAGCATCCAGAACCTTGTCGTAGTGGTCCAGTAGTTGGGACAGACAGGAGCGACCTGCTCTAAACCCATGCTGCCCTGGGTTGTGTAATTGATGGGTATCTAGATGAGTGGCGATCTTGCTTCTTAGAACCCTTTCAAAGATTTTTTTGATATGGGACGTTAGCGCTATTGGTCTCTAGTTCTTTGCTATTGCTTTACTGCCCACTTTGTGGAGTGGGGCTATGTCTGTTGTTTTTAGTAACTACGGGACGACCCCAGTGTCCATGCTCCCTCTCCATAGGATGTTAAAAGCACGTGATAGGGGCTTCTTGCAGTTCTTGAAGAACACGGAGTTCCATGAGTCTGGGCCTGGAGCGGAGTGCATGGGCATGTCATTTATTGCCTTTTCGAAGTCATTTGGCGTCAGGGTAATGTCAGATAGGCATGCGTCTGCCAAGTTCTGTGGCACTCTCATAAAAAAATCATTTAGGTCTTCGACTTTCAGTCTGGTTAGCGTCTCGCTAAAAACTGAGTCATACTGGGACTTAAGTAACTCACTCATTTCCTTGCTGTCATCTGTGTAGGACCCATCCCGTTTAAATAGGGGCCCAATACTGGATGCTGTTCTCGACTTTGATTTGGCATAAGAAAAAATATACTTTGGGTTTCTTTCAATTTCATTTATGGCTTTTAGTTCTTCCTGTGTTTCTTGATTCCTGTAAGATTCCTTTAGTATTAATTCGATGTTTGCTATTTCTCTGACCAGTGTCTCCCTACAAATTCATACCCCCCTTCCCCAACAAGCTACTGCCAAGGCGGTGCACATCTTTTAGAAACTGATACAACAATTGCTTACATCTCCAAGTACAAGTGCACATTTCATATCATTACATTTAACACAGTTCATGAAACTACCTAGTGATGTACATAATATAGTCGCTAAACTCCAACCTCCAAACCTACACACTACCTATAACTTACATACATATTGACTTGAAATTCAATAAACCATGATAGTCCATAATATACATTAAAACAATACATATCAGTTGCATGAAGGACCACTATGCCCAGCCCTTCTAGGGCAGGTAGGTGCCAAAGCTGGAGCTTGCTACCATCTGCAGCTCGCAAGACCCCTTCCCGTCAGCCTCCCTGGGGCGGGGAAGATGGCAGACCAGAGAGGCCTAGCTTTTCCCTACGAGCCCCGTGCGAGTGGGGAATGTGGCTAAGCCTGGGGACAGTTGGTCCCAACGATGAGGGGGTACTTGTATCTCCTCTCAGGGGAGACATAGGTCTCGGATACTCCCACGACTGGGAGCTGGAGCCGGGTCGCCATCTGGAATAGACCCGGGCCGGGAGAATTTCCGGCGAATCAACACCTCCTCCTCCTATCAGTTGCCTCCTTGTTAGCGTGAGGACACATAACTAACACCTTTAAATCTAAACCAGGACATACATATACAGTCCTGCACAAGAAAATATACCAAAACATAATAAATAAAAAATCTCATATAGCGATAATCCTGAGTTAGTTTAATTAGTTTAATATGTTTATTATGCACCCCATACCTGTGGGCGGTATGGGGTGCATAATGTACAGAGGTACATAATTGGTCCAGGGACTGGACTCCAAAGTTTTGATAGCTGAGCAAGTTACACCAATAATGAACTAGATCTGGTCACAATTATGACCAAGTTAGAAAGGTAATGAGCTCCAGGTAGAGCTGGTCACACTCATGACAAGTTACAAAGGCAATAAACTAGATCTGGTGACAATCATGACAAGTTACAAAGGTAATGAATCATAAACACGTCCATACATGGTTACAATCAAGAACAAATTACAGAGTAATGAAGAGTTAACAAACATTCTAGGGAATGCATCCATTGGTCCAACAACAGATGTTGCTAGGTACCTGTCCCTCTTCGGCAGGACAGCCAGACAGCCATTGCAAACATCAGCAGGCTGCGCCAGCATCTGCTGCTTGCAGGAGCACCATCGACCCTCCCCAAGACACCAGCAATCCTACCATCATTTAAAACAATTACAGGCTTTCGTTTTACACTCACTTGGCAGGATGGTAGTACCTCCCTGGGTGGCTGCTGTATAATCCTGATACAATACAATGCACATCCATCCTAGACAAAATTTTATATCAATAGGTTAGGTTAGGTAAGGTTCGTCAGGAAACAGGACAAGTGTTTCCAGATGCGGGTCTTAGTCAGATGATGACCCGCGTTGGAGCTTTTGGTCATCTGACCGAGGCCTTCCACTAGCTTATCAGTCCACCCCTTTAAAAATTATGGTCAGTTATAACCATTTCTTATTGTTCAAAAGTTCAGAGACTCACAGGTAAGGACCCACTAGGGGCGAGGTGGAAGTGGGGACAGACGAAGAATAGCCGGTGAGAGGAAGAACTGCAGTATAAGAGAAAGAGTTAGGACTAAACCCAACCGTTTGTGGGGTAAACCCCGTTAGAACTATTTCTTATTGTAAATACAATGCGGGAAAACATAGAAAAACTGGGTAAACTACGACGTGTTTACTCTTTTGGTCAAAAGGGACACGACTTACAGGATGCAGAAATAAATAAACCAAAACCAAGAAACATCTTCAAATACATCAGTAGCCACACCACAAGGCTATCACACAAAACAACAGTAGAGGAAAAAACACAGGAACTAACATTGCCATAATACAGCACCCTAAGAAGCATAATGAATTATATGATGAAAAGTCTTAAACCTACTTCGAAGCAAACATAAGAAATAAGAAAATATATGTTCCCAGGTAACTCATGGGACACACAATATTCATCTATAAAGTGTGGAACGTCAAAAAAAAAAAAACTACCTAACAAAACTGAAACCTAAGGAGTCACATAAAAAAAAATGTACTCCAGACAAACCCCAGAACCTTGAGGTAGGGCAGACCCCCATCGGAAAACCCCTGACACCCAGGCTGAAACCCCCCCTTTGTCTGAGTCATCAGCCACACCTTGCTCCATACCCTGTCAAAACAACACAGGGACCCCGGGAAACCCCAAAACCCCCACCCACCCTCACACCCGCCTCCCACCTCCTGCCCCCCCCCCCTATACATGCACTCCACCTGACAACTTTCACACCCCATCCTCAGCCCCCCTACAGAGACCAACCCCTCCAAACACACACTAAAAACTAACCTAGTAACATTCCCATCGATAACTGCTTATACCCCTCAGAGAAACCTCTATCCCACACCTTACCATACAACCCCTGATTCCTACACTTAGTTCTACAAAACCGAGCCGTTAGGGCCCGGATCCGCACTTCACTCCTCACCTCCCTCATCCCCCATGAGACATAAATGTAATCTAAAACCAAATACATACCACACGCCGCACATCCTCTGGTCATCCCACCATATCTAAACATAAAAGCCGCAGAACCGATAAACCAACCCCCTGCACCCCCGAATTATCCCAGTAAACCATTCCCTCACAATTCCCAAACCCTCGCAAAAATACACAACGTGAAATGCCGTGTCCAGCATTCCACATTGCGTACAAAACCCATCCCTTGCCAAACCCATCACGAAAAGTTGCGCCCTTAAAGCTAGAATGCCATGAAGAAAATGATACCCTGTTTCCCGCACTCTGGGAGGCAACTTCAGACGTCTGAACCAGTACCACGTAACATTTCAGTTATACCTCGGATAGACCTCCTCCCCTAGTACCCCCCCGTCCCCCGTTCCATCCCTATCCAACTTCCCCACTTTCACCCGTCCAGGATCCAGGACCACCAGGAGATGCCTCAGAATTGCCTCACACACTGACAGGTCCCGGCCCTGCCACCACCGCCTTACCTCCCTCATTACTCTATCTACCCTTGCCCCCCGATACCCACCCCTCGCTATGAATTCCTGCCTAACGTATATCCTCATCAATCGCCTATGCAAAAGGATACATAAACCCGGTCCAGCCTTGCAGCATAACCCCGTTTAATATAAGTGTGTTCCACCTGCCACCCACCACCCCTGACTATGTCCTCCACCCCGACCGCCCGCAACACCTCCCTTAAGACCCTCAATGTGCAATCCGCCCCCCTGGGTTCCACATCCTTCCCTCTAATCACACAATTCCAATCACCTGGGATGACGGTGACTAAAGGGAGACCCCGCAAAGCATAAACTAAAACATCATGAACAAACTCTTCCTTGACCCGACGATTGTTAGTCGCAGGCATATAAACCCCAATAAAACACACTTGTATGTCATCTCACTCCCCCTCTACCCTAACAATCTTTCCACCCCTCCTCCCACGCTTTCAACCTGAAAGGGCTGGTCTCACAGATTTCCACAACTACCCCACCCTTGAGATTTTCAGAACTCTCCGTATAACATGTATAACCTTTCAATCGTAAATCCCTTCCACATCTGAAATTATGCTCCTGAAAGAAGCATACGTCAACGTTCATGCATCTGAGTGTTACCTCTACCCATCTCCTCTTTACCTCCGTTCGGAGGCCATTAACATTCATGTTAATGACTTGAAAACGTCAATGGGGGTTTACCACTATGTCATACTGGCCCTGACACACCTGTCCTGGACGTTCTACTAACTCCACGACAACCCTTCCCCCCTGCCCCACTATTCTTCCCCTGCAGTGCAACCTTCCTACCCTTGGCCACATCCGCCCAGACCATTTTACACAACCTTTGGCCCGGGGTTATCACATCATCCTCAGCAGTTCCGCTGGGCCTTTTGCAGGATACTTTCGCCACTTCCATTTCCCCTTCACTATCCTCTCTATGCACTACCACCTCTGCTGTAATCATAGACCCTCGGTCAGCAAAGTCCACTCCACTATTGTCCACACACACTGAATGCACCATTTCCTCAGGTGATTCCACCGTCGGGCTTAATAACCCGTTCGGCAGCGGGCTCTCGAGAATCCTCTGGAGCTCCTCAAAACTGGGGACCGATAACTCAAATTCCACCACCACTTTCACATCACCTGAGACATCCCAACCGTGATCCTGCATCACACCATGTGGCGCCGGGGTTAAGGTCAAAACGACCTCCTCCTCCACCGCCTCAACAGCTGCACTCCAACTGCCAGTGACGGTTGCATCAGCCAAGGTGTTCTTCATGCATGACCATCTCGTCACGAATGTCACCACCTTCCCGGCCATGCTGCCGCTCCCTTTGTCGTTCACACGTCGCCGCCACATGACCCAGGGCACCACAGAGACGGCACGTCCTCATCTGCCTAGCATAAGTTACGTACACCTGTGTACAAAAGACATCCATCATAACGTATGATGGAATCTGCCACCTCAGGGTCATCTTGAGGGAGTAAGCCCCTCCGGCGTACCTGCGTAGATTCCCTGGGCCCACTGTCCTACGTTGGTCGCATGAATGATCCAGTACTGACTGAAGATTCATCTGATGTTCTCTTCATCCGCCTCAAATGGAATGTTCCTAATTTGAATCCAAGAATAATATGCTGATACATCTTGCAGATGTACCTCCAGCCTGGTGTTGATAACAATGTTCTTTTCCTGGAACTTATCCACAGTTTCCTCGTATGCGCTGGTGGAGGCAAACTTTACTGGCGGCCCCATTCAGGGAAATCCCATATAAAGCTTCATTTGGGATCCCATATGTATCCTGTATAATCAAAGACAGGAGAACGTCGGCTTTGTTGGGGTACACAGCTCCCTGAATCAAGTCTATGCAAACAGTGTTCACATGTTGCTTGTAACCTTCCGCCATTTTGGTGAAAACAAAATTTCTGTTTCACCGCTAGGGGACACCACAGCTCACCCGTTCACCTCCAAGGTTGGGAAGCGACTGGCTCTAACAGTGGGGATTGTCGGAAGAGCCACTCGTAGTGCCAATTTGTCAAAAAGTGCTGCCATTTGTCAAAATCAGTAAATATTTTTTTCCTCAGTTGTTTTTTGGCCAATTTTGTTGAATCTTTGTCATATTATTCTACATATATGCTTCTAAACGTACACTAAAAATAAAAAAAATAGGACAAAAAATAAAGATACTGACCGCATATGCCGAACTGGTCCCTTAAGAAGTCATCACATGGAAATTAATATTGCAAGTCATCATATGGAAACTAATAATTAAGACATACACAACTCAGATCTAATTTAAACTTTGCACCATGAAAAACCAGCTTTGAAGATAAACTGAAGAGGTATTCTCTTGTTATCTAAGAGACCAATATCTTAAAATACATCAGAATAAATTATTGCAAGAAAAGCAGCATTTCAATTTCCTCAAGTTCTTCAATAAAAAATTATATATACTGGGACCTACACAGGCCAAAATCAGTCTCAGTGTTTCTCTACGAAAGAAGGGCCAGCATTTAAGATTTAAATAAGTAAGTTTTATTTAAGCTTTGGAAACACAACATACCAAATGTTAACCAATGTCTTTAGGGAGGACAGATTTTATGTGTAAATAAAAATACATTATGTTGATTAAACCTACGATAACCCAATAAAGTCAAACACTATGACTTATTTCTGATCAGAAGAGACTTTATCCAGTTATTTCCCAGAAACTAATTTGATTAAAAAAAATTTACACATTTGCACTTACACTTTATAAAATAAAAACAAAGATTCCTTCGAAGGAAAAACATCAGCGCTAAAAGTTTAATGTTGACCATAAGATGCATTGTCCAGCTGCACACAACCCAACAAAATTTGCGCCTACACAACCTATACCCAAGAAACATTTAATCCATTTCATTCAATGCATCAGCCAATAAATATTGATGTCATTCACAAGTTTTATTTTATTCAGGGGAAAGCGTTAAGCCCGTAAGAATAATTTAGCATCTGTGGAATGGAAGGTATGCATATCTGACCTAAGCAAGGGAAGGATAAGTCCAGTTCCTTAGATCAAAAACCCCCTCACCAACATCAAGGCAAGCAAGTCCCTTCAGGAAACATAATCCAGTTATGTAATAGAAAGTACTGTAATACTATTTTAAGATTAAAAGTAACAAAATGGCACCCACAAATTCCCTTAACAACGGCAACTTTCTTCTAAATAGGATACACGAATATTGAAATTTTGAAGCTGATCTGAAGAGTCCGCCTATTTTCAAAATGGACGACTTTCAAAACCATTTTCCCTATAAGAAATAATGTAAATCAAATTAATCCGTTCCAGACACCCAAAAGTATTTAAAAATATTTTTTTTGTGTAGGAATATTTTTATCGGTGAACTAAATTTTTTTTTATTAATCTTGGAATCCATTTGATTACTGGAGAATGCGTCATCTGATTGGTTTCAGATTTTCAGCCTTGCTCTGTCTTGAGAAAGCAAAGTTTTCGGTCTTACTGGCCTTCATAAGTCCCAGTTTGCTCATTTTATTCAATAAATACTAATATGCGTTCAAGAAGAAAGAAGACACTCAATTAAATTAGTGTAGGAAAAAAATAAACCATTCCACGGGCGGGGATACAACCCGCAGTCAGAGTCATAGAACTCCAGACCGACGCGTTAGCACCTACACGGTTAGACAGTGTAGGTGCTACTCTAAAATTTTAATGGAATTGTTAAAAAAAATCTTGGAATTGTTGGATTCAGATTAATTATAACACTGGTCAACAACCAAAATGCTTCCGAGACCAGAGTAGCAATTTCCAACTAATTTTAGGTCACTGATAATGAATGTCATGGTTAAAATTGTTTGTTAGGTCTACTTTTCAATATAGAGCTACATGTCACAACAGGTTGCAACAGGCTTGCAGCAGTGTGTTTCTTACCACACTCACAGTCTCACTGACCTTCATTATTGTTCCAGCAGTCATACAAGGTGGTTGTGCTCTCCATGTTTATATTTTGAGGTGAAAGGTTGGTGATTTTCTTAGCCAAACACTTTTTAAACTTATAATAAATATTCACTGAGCAAACTATTGATATACACGTGAGGCATATTATATTAATTATATTTTCCTACTGAATGATATAAATACTTCAGCTTAGCTGTCATGTTCTGTATTATAATGATAAATTAATGAATAAATTTTCTGTTTATCTTCTAATTGTTTGTTGTTTTCTTCTTTCAAATGCCTCGTACTTGTGTGAATAAGGCAAATCCAGTCGGGGATTCAAGTATTTAACATCAAAATTCCCCTCACTGAGCGACGCTAAGATAAGAGAGGGAGTCTTCAATGGTTCTCAGATTCGAGAGCTTCTTAAAGATGGTGACCTTGAATCAGACCTTCACGAGGAGGAGAAAGCTGCTTGGGAAGCATTCAAGTTAGTGGTGAAGGGATTTCTCGGAAACAAAAAGGAAGGCAACTATGAAGAATTGGTGGAAAACTTCATCAAGGCTTACAAGAACATGGGATGTAACATGTCACTTAAAATCCATTTTTTGGACTCACATTTAGATTTTTTTCCAGCGAACTGTTGGGCAGTTAGTGACGAACATGGTGAAAGGTTTCACCAAGATATTTCAACCATGGAAAAATAGTACCAAGGCAAATGGGGCACAAGAATGCTTGCAGACTATTGCTGGACATTGGCAAGAGATGATTCTTCAGCCCACTATAAGCGTCAAGCAAAAGGCAGAGAGTAGGTACGGATTAGAGTTTAAAACATACTGACACATATTGTACGTTATAATAAAATAATCAAATATTACATGTCTCGTATATTTAAACCTATAACCAATAAGCATTTTTCAAGGTGATATTTGGATTCAGGACATGAAAATACATAATCTCATTTAAGAAGCATACAACTTTTCAAAAATTGTTGACTAGTGAATTACAGGAGAATGATTTTTCAGAAAGGCCTCAAACTTCCAGTGTTATGATGGCCTTTATTAAAAGGAAGCTTTCCTTTCACGTTGATCTATGTAAAATTTAAATTGCCACTTTCATTAAATAATTTGATTTCCATAACTAGAGAATGCCTTTTCTAGTCGGCTTCAAATCCTTAACCGCTGGAGTATCTTTAGTGGAAGTATTTTTTTTTAATTACTTGTTTAAAAGCTTGTCAGTCTTACTTAAATTGACCAGCTTTTAAGTATGCAATTAAATAAACCTGATTTTGACCTGTGCAGGGCCACCTTTTTTTAGGGAGGGGATGGGAAGGAATTGAATATATTAAAATACTGCTTCTCATGTGATATTTTCTGAGCGTCGCATCTGATTATTCAAGTTTCAACTCTTCAGCGCTGATAACAATATCTTTATTTACTACAAGTACATGTACAAGGTATACAGTCCTAGCTGACATCAGTGACATACTACTACACATATAAAAGAGAGGAGCTTACGACGACGTTTCGGCCCGACTTGGACCATTTACAAAGTCACACTAACACACAGAGACAGAGCTTGATGTTCTTGTCCACCGTTCAGTTACAGGTTTTGCCTTCTCCGTGTACCGCAAGCCTATGCACAGTGGCATGTACATTCATTACTTCTCTTATCATGCCTCCTCTGTCAAGAAGAGTGTTCTTATCTCCTCTTTCTCCGTGCTCTCCGCATCTGTGATCCTCAGTTTCTTGAAGCAGAAATTTCCACTCTTCATAATTCTTTTTCCCGCCTGGCTACCCTTCCCATTTCATAGACTCTGCTTTCTCTCGTGCTAAACGGACTTTCTTCTCTCCTAAACCCTCTACTCCTGAGAACTCTCCAGTCCTCTGCCTTCCCTACATCTCTGGTCTCTCTAATCTCAGCAACTCTCTCCGTTCCTTAGACATGGAAAAATAAACACATAAGCAGTATAATGTGATCCTTTATTGACAACGTTTCGCCCACGCAGTGGCTTTATCGAGTCACAGACAGATCTGTGACTCGATAAAGCACTGCGTGGGCGAAACGTTGTCAATAAAGGATCACATTATACTGCTTATGTGTTTATTTTTCCATTGTGTCGGTATTTTATACCATTTATTTCCATCGTTCCTTAGACATCAAACTTACCTTTCGCCAAACTAACACTCTTCGCACTAATCTAGTTCATACCTCCCCTACCTCCACAGATTCTCCTGGTGTCTACTCTATTTCTTGCTCCTCCTGTCCTCTTCAGTACTTCGGAGAAACTGGCCGATCTCTTTCTGACAGACTCAGGGAGCACAAAAATAGTGTTAGGCTTGCCGACACTAATAATGCTCTTTTCTGTCATGTCAGAGATCACAGTCATCCCATTGATTGGTCTTCTGCTAAAACTGTCTACCCTACGTCTAACTTTCATAGTCGCCGCCTGGTTGAATCCTCCCTTATACACAACTTTCCCTGTATGAATCTTAGCCCTGGCTTTGTCTCTGTTGATGCTTTCCTCTCTCATTACATTGTTAAATGCTCTAAACTTCAGAACACCCGTGACTTAACCTGATTCCTTCCCTGTCTTATCTTCCCCCTTCTCCTTTTTTCTCCTTGGGTTTTCCTTTCTTTCTGTTCTTTCTTTTTCTTTTGCCTTGTATTTTCCTTCATTTTTTCGCTTTTCTTCCCTCTCGTACCCCCCTTGCGGGTCGCTAGCCTCATAGCAGTGCTCCTTCCCATATGACTGTCTACTCTACTACCTTTACTACTACCTTTACTACTACCACTACTCCTACATTTCCCCACTCTCTTGTACCCTCCCCTGTCTGCCTGCCTATAAATACCCTTCCTCTGTCTCTGTGTGTTAGTGTGACTTTGTAAATGGTCCAAGTCGGGCCGAAACGTCGTCGTAAGCTCCTCTCTTTTATATGTGCGGGTTGTGTGTGTATTGTTCCAGTCACGGTATTGTGCCTTTTTTGTTATTTACATACTACTATATAGAAAGCCCCTTGTTATGCTGAACATTTCCCGCAAATTAGGTCAATTTTGTCCCAGGATGCGACCCACCCAGGTACCCATTTTACTGATGGGTGAACAGGGTCATTAGGTTTCTTATGGAAACACGTCCTAATGTTTTCCAGCCGTACCGGGGGATCGATCCCCGGACCTCAGTGTGTGAGATGAGTGCGCTAGCGATCGACCTAGAACGCCTCTTCAATTTAGGTTCAAAGCTGCTGTTTCTCCGTGGAAGGTTTGAATTAGATTTGGGCTGTGTGTCCCAATTTGCCATTTATATTGAAAAAAAATTGAGAAATTAATTTCCAAATGATGACTTGTGAATGCTTCGTCTGATTTACTCCAATTGTTCAACTCTAACAAATTTGTGTCAAACTTTGCAGTATTGCAATCACGTGCATTGAGGCACAAGGGCTGTGCAAGACTGGAATTCTTTTCTCTAATTGACCGAAATCCATCTAATTGGTAAGTTTCTCAGCTTGATTTTTCTGGTTAGGGCAGACTCCTGTGTCAAGCAGAACATCACTTACTAAAATTAAGCATGATTAAATGCATACTTCTGATAAACTGATATTTTAATTTAAGTATTAATCGAATACCTAATAACAAGATGTATGATGATTACTATCATTGTGATAACATCGATGTTAATTATATCCCCCAGTATTCTTAATTGCAAATGTTAATCATGAATCCAGGGGAATCCTGTGGTCCCTCATTACATTCATTACTTTCCTAGCGAATAGATTTAATAATATTAATTATTTTATATGCAGAATTACTTATAACATTAGCGTTATCAATAAATAGTTCAACTAGCAGAACTGTTGGTTCTATTGCACAGAGTGATCATGCGAGGATACCACTGAATGCAGACCTTAGAACTTGAGTGAGACTTTAGTACTTGAGTAAGTATTTAATAATGTTTTCCGTGCTCTCTGGGTAAGTTCTTGTTAGTACTGGGTTATTTAATAAGCTGTGGGAGAGTTCAGTGAGGCGGTGACACAATTATCACAGGAATTAAGGGATGGACGTGGTAGGGAGGGAGGGAGGGAAAGAGATAAGGTTACTCCATCTAGCTATCACTTTAGCAAATACCATCGCTCCGGTTTACAGTCCCCGGCCAGACAACTGCTTCAGACTCTCAAACACTAGCTAGGGAGGATTACGTCACTTGGCCTTGTGGAAACAGGTTTTAAACAGATAATGAGGAAGGTGCCAGTGAAGCGCCCTGTCCAGTTATTATGGTGACGGGAACATTTGCGCAACAAAGGCAATAAGAAAACTATATAAGTTTTTGTCGCTGAGCTATCCGAAAAAGATCTCCCCATGCCTGTAAGACCAGCCATCTCCCCTACACTTCAGTGATATGAGAAGTGTATACCGTATCCAAAAATCTGAGCCCCCTCTACCTTAATAATACAATATAGGTATTCCCGTATCCCACGAACCCAGCTTCCTTTACCTCACTGATCCGAGAAACGTATCCCCGTATACTACGAGCCCAACCCCTCAACTTCAATGAAAGCTAGAAAAATAACATTGACAATGGCATAAGTTTCTAATGCAGTTAATTGTATATCAGGTAGTTGATTTATAGTTCCTGGGCCTCTTGAGGAGGCTGCCCTTCGGATCCTGAATCTCATGAGGGTCTAAAACTACACTTGCTAAGCTTAATTGTTAAGACCAATCTCCTTGGCATTGTAAAGATGTTGAACTCCAGTTCCAGGACCTCTTGTGAACTGAAATATAACTACTACATTTTTGAGGAAGCTGATTGCATTTCCTCTCTCATGAAGTACACTGGGCTGTGGTATCCCATGCAAGGGATACCACACCTCCTGTTAGCGTCCTAACACATCCATGCTGATGGGTGGAGGTACTGAACAAGGGTCAATATGCTTATTACAGTGCTCATCAACTCTTTTGTCCCATTGCCAGAAGGTCTATTTTAGTGCTGGTTACTCGTGGGCACCAGACTCATATAAGGTCTTCCTTCCAGATACTTTAGTATCGCCTGAGGAAGGTGTTTAGTTAGACCGAAAATATTGGCGTTATTCCTTGCTTTTTGAATATGGGTTATTCTTATATATTACCCATATACTAGTGGAGGAAAATGATCTTTATGAGTTGACGTGCTGTTGGAGTGTGAGCAAGGTAACATTTATGAAGGGATTCAGGGAAACCGGCAGACCGGACATGAGTCCTGGGGGTGGAAAGTACAGTGCCTGCACTCTGAAGGAGGGAGTGGAGATATGTTGCAGTTTTTTAACTATAGTATCCGCACGCCTCTGACAAGACAGTGATGGAGTTAGTAATGATGAAAATGTTTCTTCTTTTCGGATCATCCTAC